>VXAB01006129.1:121521-338441 GCA_013399175.1 Odontophorus gujanensis | reverse complement strand
GGGAGCGGGGCGTCGGGCCGGGTCGCGGCGGGGGTGTGGCGGCCGCGTCACGCCTCCTCTTTGCTCGTCCCCAGGTGCTGAGTCGGGACCCATGCAGGCCCCCGGGCGGGGGGTTTAGCGGCGCGGCGGCAGCGGAGCCGCAGCGCGGCGGCATGGCCCGCGTCGTCCCGGCCGAGGAGGGGGCGGCCGCGCCGCACGGGGAGTACGGAGACATCATCAAGTCCCGCTCCGGTAAGCGCCGCGAAGTCTGCGCGTGTCCGCGGGGTCCTGCGGCTTGTCCCGCCGTTGAGTGACTGGAGTTGCGCGTCTCTCTCCCGCTGGTTTTCTGTTTACTTTTATTGTTGTTGTTATTATTTTTTAACTCGTTTGTTTGTTTGGGATCCACCTCTCGCATTGTAATTACCTCTGCTTTTGTAAATAACCGTGTGCTTACAGTGTTCTTATGCAACCCGCCGTTGGCAGCTCTTGTACTTATCCCCACACGGAGCAGCGATACCATAGAGCGCACCGCGGTGCTGCCCGGGCTGTAAACCCGTGCTTTTCGCCCTCCACGTAAAGCAGCTGTCTGAGGCTCCCGGCTCGGGCGCTTCCTCCGGCAGATATGAAGGTTAACGAGGAATGCGCGTTGTTTTGGTACGTCTTTAGTCTTTCTGAGGCTCAGCATCCTCGTGTCGGCAGTGGAGGCTCAGTAGGTGCGGAAGGGTGTTGCTTACACTTTGGTGGAGAGCTGCGTGTGTCCAGGCTCTGGCTGCCCACGGCTTTAACCTCGAAGGCTCTTTTCCTTCTTAAGCACCGTGTGCCACACATGTCAGAGGAAGAGTTTTCTTCAATACATGTAACTTATATAATGTGCTTTCTAAAAAAAGAAAGGAAGTTCCATACATGAGAAAAACATAACTCCTCCACTGACTGTGACTTGATCTGTCAGATGGAGCGTGTGTGCATTTGAATCTGGATTACCGTGGTGCTTGCATAGACAGTTCCCAGGTGTTTCTTTTACAAGAGCTGTGGTGGATGGAGTCTACCTTTTCCGAAAGTGCAGTTTAGGAAACAAACACTTGTGGTTTGGAGTCTTGAGTGCTGTGGTGCTCATGTATGTTTTCTTCTGTTACCTTTAAAGCTTTGGACGTGACTTTTACTTGACTAACCTGTCAGTGCTCTGGGTTGGGGATGGCATGCAGACAGTTCATGTGTAGCACGAGCATGTGTAACACATGCTGTGTATCCAGGGGTACATCCGAGGGAGCACAGCTGTGTTTGAGGTTTTTTCCTTGGATGCGCAGATTGTGACTGCTGTTTTAGTGTGGGCAGCTGATTGTAGCTCTCCCACTGAAACCACTGTTACTTTTCTCTCTCAATGAGAAAGTCATGTACGTTCTGAGACTTGGAAGGCTAATGGATTTGTGTGTTATGCTAACATTGTGAGCAGAGATTGCTCTTGAATAATTGATCTTTTAAAAAATAATGCTCTGGCTTGGATCTGAATGAGTGATCTTGTGAAGCTAATCACTGTACAACGTGGCTGGGTCTCAACCTTTCCAATCAAGTGAACCCACGGGAGGAATTCCCTAATGAAAGGGCTGAAGTTCACTGCAGTACCCATGGCAGCAAGTTAAAGGCCAGCTGTCAGGACTGGGGAAAATATTACTGTCTGTGCTTCCATTTTTCACAGCTACATGGAAAGGAGAGAGTTTTTCCTTTTAAAGTGTCAATATGAACAGAGTTGTTTATTGCTGGGCTGGTTTCTCCGGCTTGGGATGGCCTTCACAGTGTGACAGGAAAACAGTAGAAGCGTTACCTTGTAACTTGCTGCTATTTGATGTGTCAAGTCTGCCTCTGTTTGAGGGCACAGAGGGCTGGGCCAGACAAGGTTTATGGTCTCTGCATTATTTTCCTTTTGCAATAGGAAATGAGTAGTGTTCTGTTCATGGAGGTGTTTAAGAAACATGTAGGGGTGGCAGTGAGGGACATGGGTTAGTGGGCATGGTGGTGATGGGTCAATGGCTGGACTTAATATGCATAGCAGTCTTTGCCAACCTTGATGATTCTACAGTTCTGTAAGATCATAACCAGTGATGTGGACCATATCTGGCAACGAATGGAGAGTGCATGCAGATATGCATTTAATTTGTTATAATTTGGAGGAAAAAATCATTTGCAATGGAAGTTTTTTTCCAGAGATAGGCCTTTAACTGGTAAGAATGTTTATAATTACTTACATGTAAGCGTAAGCTTTAGCAACCTGTCAGACTCAGAATGTTGTCGTATTTTGTAGTCGTTGCTTTAGTTGTCTTGTGTAGGGGGACTATAAAAGTCCTAAAGATGGCAGGAACGCAGCAGTAGTTTTTTGAAAACCTGAATGTGGATCTAACACTGTTCATGTGAGAATGCAGTTAAGACTTGTGGAGTTGTGCTGCTGCCCTGCACTGTGTGGTGCCCATCTGCACCCATTCTTAGGAGAGGAACTGGCTGAGAGACTTCTTTCTTAATGACTTGTCGTGGGAAAGCTGCCAACAGGTCACAAGAGGAACAGAAGATGGTTGCAGCAAATTGTAATTTTTCTACAGAGTTGAAAATACTCTCTCCTTCATCATTCTGCAAGAAAACTTGTGGGAGTGCTATATGCTGTAACTGTTGTGAGTGACAAATGCTTGACTATGGAAAGGAAAAGTGTTGGGCTTGTCCAGTGATCTCACTTTTGTGATTTGTGACGCTAAGGAAAGAGAGTAGGACTTTTCTTGTCTTGTTAGCCTTTGTTTTCTACCCTGGATGTGGCTGTCCTTTGACCAGATGGTTTCAGTGCAGTAGATACAGGCTGGTTTTGATGAGACATCATCTGTGCTTAGAATAGACTGCAACGGCAACTAAAGCTGCCTCTAAAATAACTGTGTTGCTGTGGATTACCAAGGGGAGGTTGCCTCATGTTTGTCTCCCTTCCTGGAAGCCCAGGGCTGGAGGCTCATTGGCAGGCTGCTTTCTCCTGGGTGGCTTTGCTGGGTTTGTAAGTTGGATATTTAGCATGTATGTAATCTGTGCTATGCCTGTGCCTCTGTATGGTTGCTTGCTGTGGAAAAGCAGTTTTTCTGTTCTGCTTCCCTGTGTTATGAAGTCACATGTATGAGGCCAGTTTGTTTCTTCAGACAGCGTCTTGAGCAAATAGGTGATCTTTCCTCTTTGCTTTTAGGAAGGAGTGCTGTGGGCTGATTGCCTTGCAGTGGTGAAAGCAGTGCTGTCATTACCATGCTTGAAGAACAGATGAATCTTTGCTATGATTAATTATGGAAAAAGGAAGAACTTGCTTAAAATCTGTTGTGGTAGTTTGGATTGGCAATATGTAATTAAACAGTAAGACATGACAGGAAAAACATTTCTGGAAGATTATTGTATACCACTGGTGAATTTAAATATATGAGTTCCTGTCTAAATGGAAAGGAACGTAATTCTCCTCATCTACCTTACATTTTTAATTACATTTAATACATTTTGCTGAAAGACTGCTTTAAGAAACTTATTTCTGTAGTTCTTGAGCAACTCTCCTGAGAAGTACTGCTGTTTGTCCTCATGAAGTGATGCCTGTAGCCTCCCTGCCCTGGGATACTGCTTTGACTGTGGAGTCAGTTTCTTCAGTCCGACCCCATGCAGCTGTTTCTCTGTCACTTTGGTTCCATCAGTGTGAAATGGTTGCAGGCATGCCCTTAGGATCTCTGTCTGGTGTGGACAGGATGGGCACAGCTGGTTTTGCATTGTGTGATCTTTTCAGGGGTGTTTGTACAAGGCATGTGCAGGTGAGGTGACACAGATGAATGGCGAACTCACAGCTCCTTATTTCTAGCTGCTAAAGTGGAGTTGTCTAAAATAAACTTCAAGGTTGCTTCAGGCTGGCTCCTTTCTGTCAGCTATTGCTGCCTCGTCCTGTGTGGACAGATTGGGTACTGCGATGAAGACAGTTCTAGGGTGATGCTATAGCTTTAACAAAATGGCAAATATATATATATACCAGACTAGTTTTCTCTAGTCCCTTGATTGGTAGCTGAAGAAATAACATATGCTGTACCATGTGCTTGAAGCATGACTTTGCCTTGGAATAGAAAGCAAGACTCCTCAGGGAAAGAAATAAAAACTCAAACCATAAAAGCAGCCCATTGATTTCTGTGTGCTCTGCCAGGAAATGAAGAAATAACCTTGAGCAGGAGCTGCTGCATGAGGCACTCACTGCCTGTTGTTGTTTGAATCCCTCTGAAGGGATTGCAGTGGCGAGAAGTTCTGCTACTGTGCCAAACCTCTGCTTCCAAGGATGCCTTGGGAAAGGGATGGACAGGCAGCAGGAAACCAGGAGACCTGCAGTATTCCTCCCCTCAGCCCCGGGGTCTCATGAAGAGGGAAGAATCTCAAGAATAAGGAAAGTAATGTGTGTATGTGTAAATGAACTGCTGAAGTTCACAACATTAGTTAGTTTAACAAAGATTGAGCCATATCTCCATAATGGCTTGTCACTTTCTTGCCTATCCTTGGATGTTTCTCCTGACAGGATCACCACTGTGTGACGACTCTCGTGAGCAGGAAAGAGTAAGGCAATATTTCTGTTAATGACTTCAACATTATCTGCATTTCAGCACTCAGCATTCATCATCTTCAAAGAACATTTGGACATTGTGTTGAGGGACATGGTTTAGTGAGAACTATTGGTGATGGGTGTATGGTTGGACTGCGTGATCCTGTGGGTCTTTTCTAATGTTGGTGATTCTATGTGGAGAAATGGGAGGGATGGACTGGCATATGTAATTGAGCATTTGTGTGGCAGTGCATGGAGAAAGCAATGAAGGCGTACTCCAAGTGAGCTGGCTTTGTTCTGGGACAGTGCAGCTGCTCTGCTGGCAGGTAGCTGTGTAGATTAGTGTGCTCAGAGCCTGCATAATCTGTTTTTGTGATGCTGTTTCTTTCCTCTGAAGAAAAATTCTCCATGAGAATCCCACAGCTGTTCACACTAGTCTTGGGAACAGAGAAGCTTGTAGCCCAAAGTTGGGAAGAGCTGCATCTAATTTGGATGACTTAATAACAACCTGAATAATGAATAATAGGGTTTAAACGTGGTGAGGTGGGAGGAAGGAGTTTTCAGTGTCTGACTTCTTATTGTGTCGATGAAAGATTAAGTTTTAGTGTTCGTAGTTTGTCAGAAGTATGCTTTATGTCTTCGTCCCCCCTCTCAAGTTTCTGGAAATAAATGAGGAAGTGAGCTGAGCTATAATTTCCAAAAGTGACAGTATATGTTCAGAAGAAAACCAGGACTTTGAAGATAGTGACAAAAATAACAAGCTAAGTAAATAGGAGATCTCTCTGGCAATTTTAGATTTGACAGAAAGCAACAGTACAGTTCTGTTGCAAGCTGTAGTTTTGGGAGTGAAGCAAAAGTTGACTGCCTTGTAGATAGACGCAGCTGCAAAGTTGGTGGAACATCTGTTATCAAATGAGTCAGAAATCGCTGTTTATTTATTAGGATGTGACATTTTGGGCCATTTTCTTTGAAGGGACTCCCAGAACATCTCATGGTCTCTTTGGAGTGAGAGAGTGAGAGGAACAGCTTATTTTGATCATGAGAATTGAGCTGTGCCATGGCAGGAGTGCTACCAGGAGGTGGCTGGCTGCAGCAGGGAGTGTGCAGGCAGTCGTGGTTCCTCCTGCCCGGCTCACACGGTGCCTGCAGCAGCACTGAGACTGACTGGGTGCATCCAGGCTGTCTCTTGCCTCTGACCATCAGGCTTGAGCAGGAACCCCAGCGATGCAGCGGGCCTTGCTGATTAGCACTGTCCAGTCTCATCTGTAGATTTCTCTTGAAATTTAAATGCACCATTCCTGTCAAAATGAAGCTTTCTCTGGTGGTCTGGCTGCTTTTTGGGAGTGGGTGTTTCTCACTAAGTGTGGTGAAACACTGCTGAGTCTTCAGCTGGTGGAAGCTGGGATGGCTCCCTGTTTTGGTAGAGGAGTAACATATATCTCAGAAATACTGTATAGGCATTATTTGGAAAAGATGTGGCGAAGTGTCAGAGATTAGATGTGTTTTCATAGCATTACTTCACTGGTTAATTTTAGGGAGTGGGCAGCCAAGAATTATTGGTAACAAAGGTCCCTTCTGGACTTTGACACCTTTTCCTCTTGCCTGGTGGAAAACAGGATCAGTATGCACCATCCAAGAAGTATTTCCCAATCCCTTGTAGAAGAATTCAACATCTTTATGGACAGTCACTGGCTTATGCATTTAGCTGTGGAGAAACTTGCACTTAAGTCATAAAACAGCATTCTTTGATGGGTCTGTGTAATTCATTTCACAAGTAACTCCAGTTAATTCTTTTGTACTCTGCTTTTATTATCTAGCATCAAATGTCGTTTTTGCTCTGTTCCCAATTTAGGTCATGGCAGAGGACTAAAGGTGGAATATGCTCCTGACGTATAACTTTACAAAGTATTGATTGGAGAAAGTAGTGTGATGTGTAAATTCTGAAGTGTTTTGCTAGATTTTATTTTTTTTATCGTTATTGAATTACCACAGTATCCTGGGTGGACAAAGAACACTCTGGGTATGAATAACAAACGGAAAAGATTTATTTGAAAATTTATGGGATCAAGCTTA
Source organism: Odontophorus gujanensis (assembly GCA_013399175.1). NCBI lineage: Eukaryota > Metazoa > Chordata > Aves > Galliformes > Odontophoridae > Odontophorus > Odontophorus gujanensis. The sequence continues at coordinate 331,816 of VXAB01006129.1, read as the reverse complement.
GTATAGGGCAGAGCCTTTCGGTATCTGTGTTAATTTAATTGTTACAATATAAAATATGATTACACTAAGAGCGCAAGAAAAGAAGTATTTTAATGCTAATAGAGCAAGACCTTTCCGTTCCCTCTTTCTAGGCTTTAATTTCTGTCATGACTTAATAATGAACAACAGCTATCATCAGCATAAATAATTTCCAAAGAGAATTCATTGCTCTCACTCTCTTCTGGTTTCCACACATACATCTTGTTCTTGGGTGAGGCTTCTTGTAAAGCTTCATGGGAATGCATTTTGTTGATATGCTGCCTCTTGAAAAAAGACTTTGTGGAAGCTCAAAGTCTGGTAGTTTTTTTTCTGAATATAGTTTTGTTCTCTAGATGTGTAGTCCTTCTGTTTTGGATGCTTTTCCCATGTGTTTGGGAATGTTTCTCTTGGACTTGGCTGTAGTGCTCACTTTAGAGCTTCCTGGTTTATTTTACTCAGCAATTTTGAAATATAATTTTAGTCTATTTTTAAGTAATTTAATGCACTGATGTAAGGTGTGAGGTTAACACAATGAATAATACCAAATAATATTATAGCCAAGATATTTTATAGATGGTATAGTTAGATAGATTATTGTGATAGAAAAGAGACAATCGAAGTGAAAGGGGGAAAAAAAATAAAATGCTCACCCATGTCCTAGACTGGCAATAGGAAACTCTGAAGGAGTGATCTCCAACAAGAGAGCCTTCCCCAGTGGTGGTCAGCCCTTGAATAGGGTCTGGGAGAGGTGGAGTCAGACTGCACCCCTTCCAGTGACACAGGTGAATTGCCTTCACCTGTGCTCCTGTGGCTGACTCAGTGCTCGCCTCAGGGGACCAATCAGTGGTTCAGGCCGTGATTAACAGTTCCCATACAACTGATCAGTAGGAAGAGAGTTTATTAAATGTAATTTGAGAGTTGTAAGTCACAGTACAGATATGAAATGCTCACTCTGGCCTTCCTGAGAAATGCATGCATGTTTTATGGTCTGTGTAGTATAGTGTGTCTGGTGGGGCCTCAGGTAAGTGCTGTGCCCAGGAGAGGCAGATGAGGACACAGCTTGCTCCTGACGTGTTGAATGCAAGAGCAAACTCTTCAGGCTGCTGCAAGTTCCCCTTGACTTAGGTCCATAGCACCACTGCATCCACAGGCTTCTGTGCTTCTTCCTTCTGTCTGGTGCATCAGAAGAGAATGCATTTCAGGCAGTTCCTCTGTAACTTTTTTTATTTTTATTTTATTTTATTTTACAATTTGAGCACTATTGGTTGAACATCAAGATAAAGGGTCCTTTTTCCTTGGATTAGGTGGAAACAACTAAAAAAGAAAAATAACCTAGACAAATGCTGTTCTGGATTCACTGGCCATTTGAGAATTTATTAAAGCTGTGAAGCATACCGCAGCTTCTGGAAGGTCTTGTTGCTATCTTGGTTAAGAGAAATCAAATGTTGAAGGTTGTATTGACATGGAAGTGAGTTCTGTACTGGACTGTGCAACCAGTCAAAATTGAACAGATTAAAGAGAAGGAACATTCCCATTTGAGCTCTCACCTTTGCAAATGTTGTATCACTTTGGGTTTGTTGCCTTTTAGGTTTCAACTGCCTTAAAAAAATAAAACTTCACTTTTGCTCTACCCTCTGAACATTAACTGAAAGTTCATTCGCAGTTACAGGAAAAAAAAGCAGTGAAGGAATGGAGAATCTTTGCTTTCCATGACTTCACTGGGGTGCTTTACAGGTGTGCTGTGGATGCTGGACTCTTTTCCTAGTGATCTGTGCTACTGCTTTACTAAGCCCCTTATTGCTCTACTAAGCCCTCACTGTCTATCCTCAGGTGAAATGTTGAGTTTTGGAGCTTTAACAACTGTACTCCAGATCCAGTGAGACTGCTTCAGGTGCCGGGATACTTCATGCCACTTTTTCTTCTGTTTGTGGTGCAGCATATTTCCACGTGGATGCTTTTCTCTGTACTCTCTGATCTGGAGAAAACTAGTTCTGACAAAACTTTAGGGCTGTTAAGGTGTCAGGGAGGAGCAACTACTGTGTCACTTGAGTTGTTACTGCTGTCCTACAGCAGTGCTTCTAAGTGACACCTTTTCAGAGCTGGACAAAGTGCTTTTTTGTGCCAGAAGGATTAGTACGCTGTCTACATCTTTGTTCCACGTTCACGTGCATGGCCGGGAGAGTGTGAGGTCCTGCCACAAGGCCTCTGGACTGATTTCTCAGCAGCTTTTTTTGTAGCGCTTCTGAAATGTTTTCATTTAGTCTGTAATAAAGTAAGTGGTTCTAAAACTCAGGAAACTTGAAGTTAATGAATTCTGTGTGAATTGTATGTTTTTGTTTGTTTACTTTAAGAGGGGAAATGACTTCCATAGTAGGTCATGAAGGCTATTTGTTTTTCCTACCCTTTCTGGGGAAAAAAAAAATAATCCTGATTCTTGGATGCTTTTTCTCTACCTGTGAACTGCTGGAGGTTTTTTGTCACTGTGTGACAACAACCTACTCTTCTCATTAGACAGTATGAAAAACTTAAGCATCATAGCTACCATCTTTAAACAGTGTTTACATACTGGCAGTATTGTGTGTGTTCATCTTTGTGAAGAAAGCAGTCATAACCTACATTTATTTTTAATTAAAAAAATAAATTGATCCTAACTTTTAGTCTCTCAAATTCTTTTCTTTGAAAGATTGCTTAATTTTAAGCCACGCACACAGCATGGTTAGGGTGTGACAGAGCTCTTTGCATGTCATGAGGTACCCTAATTGAGAAGAAAGGAACCAGGGTTAATCTTTAAACAGTTCTACTTCCTGTATGTGACGAGATGGAGTGATTCGCTGCTGCTGTCATGAAATGGGTGGTTTTGGGGGGATGATCTCTCCCAGATTGTCTGTAGTCAAAATGAAGTATGTGTTCTGTTCCCTCTCAGAGAAACTAAACTTTATGCTAGACACGCAGAGGGAAAAGTGAGGTTCTGTGGTCTGGCCAAGCTGAGTCATGTAGCAGGATGGTCTCGGTGCCAGTGCATGCTGTCTTTGTGTTGCATGCTGTAAGACAGCCTCCAGAATAGCTGGGCTCAATTAGAAGAACACGTGTTGTACAGAAGCAAACTTTTCCCACCCATCTTCTATGATCACTAGTAGTGAAGCTTGGACACTGATGCTTTTCAATTTTAGGCTCAATGTTACAATTATAAAGTACAATAGGTCCCTCTCTGCTCAAGTGTCTAAACCTGCCTTTCTGTATGTATCTGGCTGGGCTGGCATGATCAGTATTTGAAAGATGTGCTCTGGAGTAACTGGAGTTAAGATATGTTATCCTGAATCTGATGTGATGCAGTCTGTTTTATGCAGGCCAGGTGTTAGGTGCATAGGAGCCAGGAGCTGGGTGGTTCATGTGAAAGGTGATGATGGCACAGAATGGTCAGCTGAGCTGATTTCCAGCAAGGGCATTTTGTAGTTGTTTGTGGCCTGATTTATTACCAGTTGTCTCTCCAGATGATTGGTGATGGAATGAATAATATTTAAAAGTAGATGCCCTGTTGAATTCTGAGTATGAGAGAGATGATTTTTGGATATGATACACAGTTAAAAATAATTACCTAAAATAAACTAAATATCTCCAAACTTTGCTTTTTGAAAATCGTAACTTCCATTCTTCTCAGCAGTTGCTCTTTTTGTGTATGCTGCTCCCCTAAGTAATAGCTTCATGTTTTTCCTTTTGGCTGGAGGAAGGCTACTGTGACTGAGGCTGTGTCTGCTGCATGATGTATGCGGAGAAGACCAAAAGAGCTGGAGAGGCACTTTTCCATGCTGTCCTCAACCCTTTATGAGCAAAGGGTGGGAGGATGGACTGGATGGCACTGGGTCCTGCTGCTCTGGAAGTCTGTTCACCTGTGGCTGTATCAGGGCTGTGCCTGTGGATATCCCTGCTCCTGCATTCTAGGTACCATCTCTTCTGCAGTGTGAATAGAAAACAGATCAGTGAGCAAGTCTAAAAATCCAGTGAACTGGACAGAGGAGGTCATGATACAGCTTTCATGCTACACTCTACTGCCTCTCTCTCACCTCCCTGATTCAGAAAGGATTTAACTGCTGTTCCAGTTGTCTTCATGGGAGATAACTCTGGTGAAGATTGAGTTACTTGCTGAGATGCCACTTGACTGTTTGTACAGAGAAAACTTGGTGCAGAATGAGCTGATGGTTACCATGTAGGCCTAGACTAGAAAACATTTCAGGTACCTAGTGAGAAATTATAGACCTGGTGCTTCCAGAGCCATGAGTAGGGAAGAATCCTTAGCTATCTTCAGAGAGCCAGAGTATTTTAAGGCATTGTCCACAAAACTTAATTAAACAGCTATTGTTTAGTCGTGAAGTTTGCTACCAGTTTATTATAGTGTCATTACAGAAATAATGAGGGAGTTTTGTCATGGCTGAAGCCTGGTGCAGTGTCCGTGTTCCTGTGTCATCTCAAGGGCCACAGCTGTCAGGGATGATGACAAACATGCAGGTGTTATTTTTTCCAAAATAGTCACAGGTGGGTGGGGGGAGTTTGGGGTGGTGCCCATCTTTCCTGTAATTGCCTCTTAATTAGAACCCTCGTATTGACTTGTCACTCTTGAAATGCCGGTCCAAATTTTCGAATGGTTTCCAGCCACTGACCATTGCCTTAAGCACCAGGCAGGAGTGCAGGGTGAGTTGTGGTCTGTTCTCCTTATGTTGCACAGTGAGAATGGGCCAGAGAGGATGTAAGTGGGTTGAGAGCATTCAGGGTGTTTCTTATGAAGTCAAGCACAAGATTCAGGCATGTCCTGGGGGAAGTTTTTATATATATTTTTGCACTAGAGATGTACTGCTTGATGACTGTGTCTGAGACTTAAAGCCAGAAGAGAATTTAACAAGCTTGCCCATATGCTGAAGCTTACATTGAGACCTCTGTACCAAAATTTGGTGCTGAAAGTTGCTCATCTAAGCTGAAGAGCAGGCTTGCAGCAAGCCTTGATATTTTTCCCAGGAGAAAGGCATTGCAAGGTCATTAATCAAGAGCTAGAGAAAAGGAACATTGGTCTCCCTTCCCCTCCCAAAAATAAAACAACCCAAACAAACCCTTGCATTGCTGGCTTTAGCAACCATCTGGTCACTGCTGTAGTTGATGGCTGCAAAAGAACTTAGCATTACCATGATAAACAGCCCTTGTATTGCAGGGTGGCTGGCCTGCATGCAGGGACAGTTCTGATGACAGAAACCTAATGCAGAGAAAAAAAACAAAAACGAGGTTGTTGTTGTAGTCACTTGCCCTGTATAAGATGACAGTTCTGAAGTTTATATTAGTGTCACACTTCAAATAAATGAAAAGCCTAGAAAGGAGAGGACCTTAGGTTTATACACCACATAACTATAGATTCTTTTGACAAAAAATACTCTGTGTTTGACCTGAAGAAACATAGGGGATATGTTTGGAGAATTGTTGGGTTTGCCTGATGCTGGCCAGTGAGTGTTTAGCTCTGGTGCTGCATGTTGCAGAGCTTGCTAGCTTGAGGATGGGAGTTGTAGCATGGAGCTGACAGGTGTGCTCCTAGATGGACTGTGCAGAATTATCCTGGTTAAATGCCTCCTAGCTTTCATCTGCGTGGTGTGGTCAGTCACACGAACAACTTAGTGTGCTGTAGTTGATGCGGCTGGGGCCTGATTCTTGTTGACTGGCTGGATGAGGTTGCTGTTGTTTGGGGCTGCTAAATTCCCACAGGAATCGTGTGCTAGGGTGCGATGCATGTCAGTGCAGCTGAGAAGGTCCCAGCCTTGCAGAGGAATGTGTGAGTGGAACGTCTGCTCCAGGGCACGCTCCCATTGCGGCTGCTCCTGATTCTTGCTGCTATGTCAGTGTTCTCTTGGAACGCTTGTTTTTGCTTGGTCATTTGATGCTATACCCAAAATGAGGGGTTACTGGGTTAGATCAGGGCCAACTCTAGCATATGATCCTTATTTCTAAGGCAGAATGCTTTTGCTTCAGAAGAAAATGGGATGGAAGAAGTACATACAATACCCAGTTGATCCCATTGTTTTTAGCTTTATAAAAATATAGTTCAATCCCAGTGTGGTGTGTTGTTTTTTTTATTTCAGGCCAAAGCGTCACATGGGATGTGGTGGTCAGCTTGTCAATGGGCTGGACATAATACCTTTGGAACTGAGAAAGCTAGCATGAGAGAAATGAAGGGTCCTAGAAAACTTAACCCATTTTACATATTAGATTTGCTTTTGTTCTTCATCGCCTTCCAGTATGAGGTTCAAGAAATTCTGGGCCATTGCATTCATCCTTAAACGAATCAAGTTTAAGTGATTAATTTTGAGATGAAGCCTGTGCTTGACAGTGAAGACTTTTCTGAACTAATACAAATATATTGAACAGGCCCTTGGAGGAGATAAAAGCCACTCAAATTGTTCTACTGGAGCTGGATAGGAAGGTGTATGAGTAATTTACACTGCACGATCTATTTTCATAGAAGTTTTGGTTTTAACATGATTTGGACAGAAAAAATGTCCAGACCTTGGAATTTCCTGCCACCTGTTGCCTGGGAAGGCCTGGTGCATCCTTTGCTCTGTAGTGCTGTCAGGGAAGGGGAGCATGAATCATTCGCCAGGTGATGATGATGAACTGTATATAATACCCAGGTAGAAGGACTAACTGCTGAGAAATGTTTTGCTGGTTTATTTATTTTCCACCCTGCTTCTTGCCACCTTTTATTACAGGATCTTATTTTGGCCTTCCTTTCTTTGGTTTTAATTTGTAGTCACGTGGTCATATAATAAAAATACTTAAAAGTGGAGCTCCATTTTTTCTGCCTGGGGAAAGAAGGGTGAAAGAATATGAATTTTTGTGATGGAATGCATGGCTGAAAGATGCTAACGTACCGTAGTGGTCATCTGAATTAACAACTTAGGTGGCCTGCAACTGGTGCAACCTGTTGGTGAAAGTGTTCTGCATAACTTGTGTGGGAATGGGAAGGAGGAGAGAAATTGTGCAATGTTATGTCTTTGTTTCATAAAACTTTTTATTATTCTGGATTCTTCTGTCTACTAAACTGATGCTTTTTTTTCCCCTTCGTATCAAAAATGCACTCATTTGTTTTTTTCCTTCATGGGGTTGGAATATGGAGGGCAGAAAAAAGAGTTTTGTTCCTCGCAAGACATTATTTCTGCCTGGTATTCCCACTTGCAGTAAGGCTCCTTTCATGCTGTTCCAGCACTCTGTGAGGGTCTTAACTTGCTATCCTTTTAGGAGCCTCTTGTGCTGCCAGAAAAATGTAAAGAGGCTGTAGACTTTCAGGGCTCAGCTCTCATCTACAGCACAATGAAGAGAAGGAAATAATGCAGTCTTGGCTGTCCAGAATTTAGCATAGCCAAAAGGTTATCAGCTGACAGAGTAGATGAATTGTGATGGTCACGACTTACATTACTGAGTCTTTAAAAACATTTGAATTAATTATATTTGATATTAGTGTGTATCTGTGGCTGTTGTGACAGATTTTATTCTGCATCTGTTATCTGGGATGCAATGTTGTAAGTGAAGAAATAAAGTTTATTTTAAATTTTTTTCATCCTCTTTTTGGATTAATAAATTGAACTCTGCTGCAGTTTGGAATCTGCAAGGTATCATGAAAGCTTTTTTTAAAGTCTGTCAAATCATGAAACCTAATTTCAGTGAGAGTGTACAGTTTTCTCCTACTGTATAAGGTGGCTGTAACTTAAAAATGTTATAAAACCTATTTGTTGGACTGATTTCCTCCACAATTGTTTAATTAATGCACAAAAGAAGAACAAAGAATTTTTGGTTAAATTTCAAATAATGCAGCCTTAAACAAGGGGATGAGATTCTATACAATGACCTTAAGACTTTCTCTAACCTTCCTTTGCGGAATTCATAATGACAAGAATAGGGCTTGAAAGCCTGGGTAGGTCAGCCAGGTCACATATCTGAAAGTCAGCCAGCTCATAACAAATAATAATCTACTGTTTATTTAAATAAATGGGTAACTTACTGCTATACAATCCCAGCATGTGTTTTTAAAAAGAGTAGTGCCATTTTTTTCCAAGTAAGAGGAAGCATCTTTAATTGCATCTCTATAATAAAGGGTTGTGCATTAAAACAAGGTATGTGGTTTTTCTCTGCTGAAAACTAAACAAAAGCTGATCTGGTGATTGCAATTTCTTTTTCATAATAAGCAGAACTAGTTAAGCAAGTCCTTTCAGCTTTAAGGAGCTTCCTAAAACCCAATTTCAGATTTCCTTCTGTAAAATGACTAAATTCAATATGAAAAACCACGTATTTAATTTTGAATAGGATAATTTACTTTAAATTCCCACGTAAGTAAGAATATATATGCACGAATGACTAATTTAACCTAGCTGTACACTATATATATACTATATTGTATATATATGTATGTATATAATACCTCCTTGGCCCTGAGTTCTTTTGTTGTTTTTTTTTTTTTTCTAAAATGACATATGCCTCTTCACTGTGGATGAAAAAATGTGGGAAAAAAAGCCCCCACAGACATCTGATCTTACATTTTTCCTTTATGCTTAACCCAGAGTTTTAGGCTCTGTGTTAGTACGAAACAAGCCTATCTGTTCCCAAACTTATTTTAGTTTTGCTTTGCTGGGTGTGTAGTTCTTGACCTGGTGATCAGCTGTGGAGGATGCAGATGGCTATCTTTAGCCTTTTTGAGCTTCTACGTTTAGCTGTGATGTGATACTCTAAGGTCTCATGCTAATCTTCTGGTAGTTTTGTTAGTAGTTAAGGAATGCTTGGTGTACAGAGTGGTTGCCGTTTCCTCTGTCCCTCTGCAAATATGCATATGGAATTTCATTCTGACAGGAGTTGTTCACGTCTGCTTTTGATTCGTTGTTGGGTAAAAGTCTGTAAGCAGCAGCTTACTCTGTTCCAAATGGAGTTTTATATATGCTCCATCTGCAAGGAAAATTGGATGTTCCTGCTTTAGTCAAGATAGCTAAATAACTTGGCATAAGAGTGCACTGGGCTGGCCAAAGTGCTTTTTATTGGTGGCTTCCCCACCCATTTCAGTGGAACTTTGCTGAATTCTCAGAAAAATTCTTACAACCTGACTATTTCCATTTCAGGGAGGAGCGTTAGTGCAGCGAGCGAAGTGTGGATGTGGCTGTGTAGCTATATAACCACATGTACAGCAGTTACTCATGAATATATTTGAATATTTATGTGGTGAATTAGCACCATGGTGTCATAGAGCTTTGGCAGAAGTCTTTTTAAGGATCTTGCAAGCTGCTCCATGCAAAGTTTGTGGTTTCTTTGTAAAAGTGCAAAAGAAACAAAGAAAAAAAGGCACAGAATTGCTGAATAAAGATGTCTGGAGTTGAATCTGGCTGTGTTTGATTATGTAAATGCATCTTGTGTTATGGATTGTCATTTATTCTGTCAGATCTTCAGTTTCTGAACTGCTTACGCAAGGGAAAAGCTTTGTGGATATCTACGTTTCACTGAAATTCAAGCAGTCGTGCTGTAGACTCTCTTTAAAATAAAAAGCATTCACTAAAGGTTTCTATAAATTGCCACTTGTTTTCAATAGTGATAAATCTCCTGTGGTCTTTTCTGTGTTGTCTGTGATATTAATGGGCTGGAGAAGGAAAGATCCTCTCTTTCCAATTCAAGTGAAATTCTTCATTTCATGGAGACATTTGAGGAGCGCTCACTTCCTTTCCCTAATTTTTTTCAAGCTGACTTTCTTCTTCAAATGGCCTTGTTCTCCTGTGGCATCCTGCCCAGACTGAGGGGAGCCTGCACAAGGGGTAAGGGGAAGCTCACTTCCAAGAATAAAACTTGGCCAATCTAGAAGAGCAATGGAGATATAAAAGTCAGGAGACAAGGGTTGGCCATAAAAAAAAAAAAGTGCAAATCACACTTCACCCCTTGAGGCTGTATGCAGTGTGAACATGGACTCTTCGGCATGTGATTGAGGTGGGAAGGCAGGGCTAAGGTCAACCAACTGTAGGCAGTTAAAATTCAGGACAGAAGGACAGGATATTGTACCCACTGCCAGTCTTTTCTTCATTAACCAGATCTATGTAAATGAAACCTGATCTGTTTAAAATTTAACCTTAACTGATTGAGTCTTCTAGTTTGGAAGGATCATTGTTGATGAATAAAAATGGAGAGTGGGTGAAAGTGCTTGAAATGCTTCTGAAATCCCTTCCAGTTTAAGAGAAAAGAACAACTGGGAAAAAGAAAAGCACTTTCTACACCTGAATATTAAGTGTAGTATTCAGTTGTATCCAGCCGGTACTGGATGGACAGTGCAACTGGCTAATATGAACTGTGTGCTTCTCTGTTTAAAGCACCTATTAATGAGTTTGGATCCACTTTCTAATTTTAGGAGCCCTCTCATTTTCCTAACAGTTAAACCTGATCTAGATACTGAATTTTGATATGGCTGAGTTTATTCATTTGTTTGCCCTTCTTTCATCCTACTCTGTCCCTTTTTTCCCTTTTTAATTTATCAGCAGAAATGACAGAATGTAGCACTAAAGCAACTGAAACTTTTCCACGTGTAGTTTTCCTGAACTTGGTTCCTAGTTGGTGGAGCTTTTTGAACCACTGAATTGCATTCGATAACCTTCTGGTTCCAGTTGGGTGCAGTCTGTCAGTGTAACGGATTGCTTGCAGTAGTTTGCTTCTTAACTATCTGTCTTTGGTTCCTTAAGTGAATGACCCAGTGCACTTTATAGGATAAACTTTGTGACTGTCTTCTTCAACATATGCAGCTCTTAATGTCAGGGCCTTCTTATCAAGATGGTTATGCTGGTAAGGAAGGCTGTACTTCAGAGTTCACGTGGAGCTGAAATTTGAAGTGCTGAAGTCCTCTTTGTGGTATCATCATAGTTTTGGAACGCTATCACACTTGCTCATTTTCAAGGAACTGGTTTCTTTGCAGATGAGGCCTGCTTATACTGCTGAAAAGTGGTGTTTCTTTCTTCCCTTTAGCAATTGAAAAGGAAAGCTATAAAATCAGTTACCACTGTGCTTTCAGTAGTCACAGACTTTGAGCTTGACAGATGCATATGATGTCCAGGTTATTTGCGACTCAGATCTGCACCTTTGTCCAGGAAATATTGGTGACATCCAGGAAGATCAGCCTTTACCTTTAACACTGCAGCCTTGTTTTATTTAAGAAAACAAACAAATCATAAAAAAAAGCAAACAAAAAAGCTTACCACAGCTTCCTGATCCTTTCTCTTACCACTGCAAATGTGCACTAGGCCTTCTATAATGGGAAGAAGACGGAGGTTTAAAATTTGGTAAGAATGTAATCCTGTAGTAACTTTAGTTTCATTGCTTGTAGTAACGCACCTGAAAGGAGTGGCATATCTAGAAAGCTGCTGTTCTGCCCTTCTCCTGCCCCAAAACAAATGGTAGAATAACAAAAAATGTGTTTACACATCTTTGTTCTGGAGATTTCTTTGTGATTTGTAAAATGCCAACCCAATCACAGAAGCAGAGGGTGTTTTCAAGTAATCGAGCCTGAAACAGTGGCATTTTTTGATCATCGTTGTGTGTTTAAAGGTGAGAGAGGTGTGTATATATAGGCTTTGTGTGCATGTGTATATACATTCATATGTCCCTTCTAAGAATTGTTTGGGAATAGTGAAGTTCCTGAGAAATTACATTCCTTATAAGTTGAGAGTCGTCATATGACAGTGCGTGGATCTGAGATTTTTGTCAGAAGTCTGTAACAGTGTTTCCAGTTCTCTGCTTGGGCAGTTCTGTTGTTGTTTCTTTGTCTGCCCCTCATTAGGTGTGAGTTCTTGTCACCTGTCTGTCCGCAGATAGCTGGCAGCTTGTGGCATATCCAGCTTTGTTTTTCTCCCCTTCTGCCTCAGTTGTCCCTGGCTTGTGGGGGTGACCAGGAGGCACCCATGAGTTCTCTGAAGCACATGTGCTGCCGCTCTGACACAGCTGGAGCAGCCCAAGGGGATGGATTTACCTCCTTTACTTTGCTCAGGCTGTGCAGCAGAGGCTCCTGGGTAGTGGGGATACAGGGGATGGGACTGATGAAATTCTTGTATGATAGCAGTTAATATAAACTTGGTGACTGAAATGTGATGTAAAAAGCAGCATACGCAGTCCTGGGGTCCTTTTGATTTTGTTTTTTTTTGTAGGACCTACCTTTGGTCTAGTGTGTTAGCTTGCTATCTCCTTCCTTTTCAGCGCTCTTTCTTACTTGCAAATGTGCAAATTGTGACTGAACTGCTCAACTGAATGAGCAGAGATGAAGGCTGGTTTCATGGGCTAGGGCTGGAAAATGCTAGCTTTGTTCTCAGCAGGAGATCACTTGCTGCTGGGACCATGTGCTGTGCTGTGGTGGCTGTGCCAGGTGTGTACCTGTAAGGTTGTCTTTGTAGAAATTGAATGCTGGCTCAGCGTTTAAGCATCGTGGATAGAACTTCCTATTGGTTCCTGTTTGTACGATGTTGTACATTACCACCTCTACTGTGCACCCAGCTTTTTAAGCAAGGGAATTGTTTTATGATTTTTTTCTTCCATTTCCTGCATGTGTTCTTCATAAATCTTAGCCAGAGGTTTCACAATCACTTGCTAATGCAAACATGCGACATACAGTTGCTGTAGTCTGCCTAGCTTATGCTTTTGTAATGGATTTTATATAAATTCCCTGTGTTCATATATGTGTGGTGATTGCTCCTGTCTCCTCCTCCCTTGTCTATCACTTGCTGCCAGTTGGACTACTCGGTGCCAGAAAGGAAGAACTGGCTGCAGGGCTGAGCTCAGCTGTGCTCTACTGGAAGGCACTGGGAGCCTAGTGGCAGTGCTCAGGAAGATCTTTTGGTGAAGGTGATCTCTGCAGTGCATACTTTGTAGCCTGCACGATGTAAAATGAATTTGGGTTATGGCAAAACTGTTTTGGAGAGCATCTGCTCAAGCTGACTGCTTGGATCACTTCTGCTGCGTTTGTATGAAGTTGTTGTGGATGAGATCACTACTTTCTACTTACTGTGCTCACAGAGCTCTTCCAACATTATTCCAATGTGTAGGTCTTTTTTGGTCAATAAAGCACTCTTTGGCATGGGCTTAATATCCATCTTTTTTTTTTATATAGATAGTGAAGAATCCCTGTTGCAGCTGATATGTATAGCAGTAGTGATAGAATTACTGTGGTTATATACTACTGCCAATGTGATGCAATGGGTGCTTCCAGGGCAGCAGAAGTTGAAACAAATGGAATAGAAGCTTCAGTCTTACAGCAGTTTTAGTCATGCAATTTTATTAAAGAGTCCGATATAATATGTATATAAATAAATATTAATCTTCAGAAAAAAAGTTCGTCTGGAGCTGTGAAGCTCAGTGTTTTCCCCATGTAATTTTTGTTAGCAGTAGACAGGGTTGGAAGACAGTCTGCTTAATTTCTACCTCCCAAGCCCTGCATGGCTTTGATACTACTGCAGCTTGAACCTTCTTGCTCCCTGTCAGAAATAGACTGAATATGACCATGACTTGCACCTCTCAAATCTTGGCTATTTTGTGACAGAAAGTGGGATTCAGATGAAGGAAAGATGTCTGAATAAACACTGTTTTCTGCTCATAGGGTCTGTTTTGTGTTTCATTCTTGGTCTCTGTGGTGTGTGTGGGCCATAGGATTGACCATGACTCAGAGGTGGCATGTTGGGACTCCCTTTCTGATGTCACTGCTGTTCTGGTGGGACTTCCAAGCAGACTTCCTTGTAGGAGCAGTGGTTTTTATCTTATGCAACCTTTTTGGAAGCAGGCTTCTGATGAGGTTGGTTTGCTGAAGCAGTGGAACAAATGTCAAGCCAACTACATTAGTAGTGCTCTTGGTGGTTTTGGCTGAAACTGGTTGTTGAGGGTGTGGGAAACTGATGGCCATCGTAGCAACTGAGAAGAGCTCTGAATGTTTCCATGTTAGTCATACTGGAATGGGAGGTGCAATGTTGCTAGTGTAATAGGGCCTGATGGTCATGTGGGAGTGAGAAGAGCCAATGAACTCTCCTGTGATTTGTTTTGTGAGCTGATTTTTTTTTTAATGTCAGAGAGGTGGCTTACTGTATTTTTGCAGAGTTTTATTTTTAACTGAGTGTATGGAGGCAAGTGGTGAGAAGGGTGATGGTAGATGGGGATTGTTAGTTGGATGTAAAGGATTTAGAATCAAAGCAGATTTCTTAAGCTGTGGAGTAGTGCATCTCTTTGTGGTCATTTGACTGCATCTACCCCGGATCTGCTTTTCAGTGACCTTTGACCTTGCCTATACTCAGTAGCAGTTTTATTATGGTAGCTAGTGCTGTGGTGTTAATTAAAAAAAAAAAAAAAGAAAAGAAAATTGAATTACACTTGCACAGAGTTCTATTTCTAATTTACCACAAGCTTAGCCAAACTTCTAAGTTACTGTGCACATCTTGCAAAATAAGCTCTTAAGGTCTTTATCATGGAGATGTCTGTTTATCCATGTTTAGGAGTACTGTACACAGTGGGAGGATTGGTTTATTTTCCTGCCTCCTCCTGTGGCTGATCTGAAGTACTTTTCTGATGGAAAGTGATATTGAGACAAACTTGTGTAACAAGGAGTGGAATACGTCGGAGCTAACAGTGATTTTAAAATGCAGCACAAAAAAGCATCTACAAGCAGATCCAAGAAAACAACAAGAAATTTAATTTTGTGATCGTGATATAAATTAAAAAAGAAAAGCAGCAATCAAATTTTACAATGCTTCATTTATGTAACTGTCTTAAATGATATGTAAACAGTATAAAAGTTTATATGAAAGTATATGTGGATACTACAGTTAAAATTACATTACGTAATGAACACTGTCTGATGTCAGATTGAATTCAGGCATGGTACAGAAGTACTCAAATCTTGGGTGAGCTGAAGGCAGAAAAAGAGACTGGGAGGGCTGCATGCTTGTATGCCAGCTGCAACTCACCAGCATAATTACAGCTTGCCTTGGTGTTCTGTTTTTTCTCTCCTTAAGATTAGTAGAACTCCAATAGAGAAAGAGAGGGGGAAGACTGCTGAACGTGCACTTTTAAACAACCTTAATGCAACTTGACTCACTAATAGCTTTGCTGGTTCAATGTGACTGTTGCCTGCGTGTTGACAGTCTGTCAGAGAAAAAGGAGAACTGCTTTTTAGCTGCACCCTGTTGCCTCTCAAGAATGAGTTAAGTAAGATAGTAATGAAATAAACTTGTGAGAACACCTACCCAGTGAATGCTAGAAGCAGCAAGAGCAATTAGGATAGAAGGAAAGACTAGACAAAGTAAAGAATAAATTGGCAGCCGTGGTGTGCTGCTCAGAGTACTTTACTTGTCATGCTATGGAGATTGTGGTGTTAGGAATTCCCATCAGCTGAGTGGAATGAGGATCCCGAGCTCAAGAGGTGGTGTGTGGTATTTCGGAACTGTAATTTCATCCACTTTGGTGTAAGACCTTTCATCAGTTACTCATGTGTTGCGTACTCATGAACTCATAATTATAAGTACAAATATACTTACCACCTACGTACTTTGAAGTGCATTAAAGCTTTGTGTAGAATTTCCTTTCTTTTCTCTGAATTTTAGGGCTTCAGCTTTACTTCTACAGAAACGTTTTAATGTAAAGTTTTATTTTACTTGTTGTAAGGTTGTTCTGGTAAATGCCATACGGCTTCATGACAAATGCTGCAAACTGGACTAGAGGGAGGGAATGAATTAGCAGAAATGGTGATATTCACACAATTAAAAATGTATGCTTGCTTACACTTCAAGTTTAAGGTGTGATGTGTCACAAAATGACTGATAATACTGTCCATATAGCATATGCATCTTTTTCAGCTGTCGAAGTGGTTTAAATCCAGGTGAACTTACATTTTTTACATTACACTTTTATGAGAATGTTGTGTTGCATCACAGTAATTCTGAAGCAGAAATCATTTCAGAGCTTCATTTTTCAGGCTTGGGAATGTGTGTGGTTTGCATGAGTGTCTTGGACAGGAGGGCTTCATGAAACTCATGGTATCTTTGTCTCTCTCTCACTTTTTGCATGTGATGTAATCTTTAAATTCAGCTAATTCTTGTTCCTGATGGTGGCACAAACCATACTGGTGATCACAGTAGCAGTGTCTCAGCATCATTATACTTGTGAAAGGTAGAAGAATTCTTGAGACTGATAGTGAGTGATGGCAGGCTAACTCCTGCATGGTAGTGCTGACTTTGCTTAGGAGTTTACTGGGAATTTTATTATGATTACTTAGTGGGTGGTGGCATGTAGAGAATAAAAGAATGCAATCCTTCTGTCCAGTGAAGCTTTGGTAATTACTCCTCCACACACTTGAGCTTGGATAACTGAGCCCAGTGTTTTCCATCTGACCTGACATAAGGCTGCAAAAGATACACACAAAGAGCTTGCTAGTAGTCCTTGAAAACAAGCGAGAGTAAACACACAGCCTTTTGCTGGCTTGCAGAATTGAATCCTTTATTGTCTTGTAGCTGCTTCCCACCACGTTTCTGCAGTTGGTGCAGTGTGCCTGAGCTTTTCCTAGTTCGTGAGGTTTCAGCTGGCCTGGGCTGTCACGCACTGTGGGATGGGCTGATCTTTGAACTGCTTGGGAACTGGGGTGAGAGGCTTGAGATGATGCACAGTGCTTGGAAAGGATGCCTGTCCTCAGTGCTGCTGGATCTCTGCCTGTGGCTTTGTGTGCACAGTAACTTTTAGGGAGGCTTGTTTTGTTTTGTTTCCCCTCCAGGTAACTACTTCATGTGCATTGTTTCTACTCTTCTCCTTTCCTAGGGTATCCAGAAACAATATGCTTAACTGAAGAGCTGCCCCATGGGAGCTTCAGTTCTGTTCTCTTTGGAGATGAGGCAGTCTGGCTTTTGCTGCTTTTTGCTCCCATCTGACCTTGTGGCCAGGTATTGTGGCATGGCACTGTGACTGTATGATGGCCCTCCATGAAGTGACCTTGGTCGTGGGCTAGCTTAAGAAGTCACTACTTGACAGATTCCAGTAGGTTCATTGTTTAATAAAGGATGTGGTTTCACCTCAGTTTTTCTTGCAGCTGTAGTTGTATGAAGGAGGGGAAAAAAAGGCCATGCATTTTAATGGTGCTTTTAATGATGCACTTCTAGTATCTGACAGGTTCAGTGCAGCAGCATCTTATTATACAATTTTTGTACTGTGTTATTCCAAGCAAAATGTTTGATGCTGAGTTATCTGTTGAAAAGTACTCTCTGGCCTTGTTGCAGTTTTGGCAACCTTATACACAGTGATTTGTGGTTAGTAGTTGTTAAAAGGAGATCAGTGGCTAAGGCTCTGAGTTGGTGTCTAAGCTTTTAGCAGTGAGTGGCTTTTACCAGGGAAAATTAGCAAGAGGTACAGTAAACTTGCAGTTAGCTGGAGGCTTTAGAGAGGTTTGAGCTGGAACATGCGTTGTGTGTGGTGGTGTGCTTTTGTGGTAAAGGAGTCTTTCATGAAAGGAAAGCCTTATGTTTTGTTCTGTGTAGTTGTGCCAGCTCCTTTGCACTCAGCACTGCCTTCCTGAGCTGAGTTGGCATGCTATTTTTTTGCTTGTCTTTCTTTTGTCTCTGATAAAGTCAGTACTATTTTGGAAAGAGATGCTTCTGCTGAGCCTTTGTCAGAGGACAGGTTTATCTTCTGGGGAGAGGAGCTTTTTACAGTACTCCTGCTAGGAACTCATAGTGGCTTTCTGCAGTTGCCTTCTTTCCAGGCTAGTGAGACTCTGTCTATAGTGTTGTCACTGTAGAAGTCCCAAGCACTTAGGTAAAGGCGCTGCAATGGGCAGAACAGCTCTGCAAAATGCTGTCCTTTGCTCAGCGTGGCTTTACTTTTTGGAAGAGAATGAATAAAGTACATTGTTCCGAAGGGAGAGGGAAGTAGACTGTGTGGGAGAAATTTAATGCTAATTTTACAAAGACTGGTAATAAATGTGTACTTGTGATAGCTCAGCAGCAATAGAAAAATAAATATTATGTGCTCTAAATGGTATGACTGAAAAGTTAATGTCCTGCAGGGCACTGTTTGATCACTCAAGTGTCCTTGAAGGATGTAAAATTGAGACCAAAACCAACCTTAGTGATGTTTGATGGTGCAGTTACCTGTGGCACTTTGCTAACTGCCATCCCCTCAGTCATCACTGTGAGCATACTGCTGTGGAAATGTGCCTTGGATAAATTTTAACTCAGTCATCTTCTTTCCTTTTTCCCAGCAGTAGGAGATCAAGGAATGTGGTTATGCTTTCAGGATGGAGGCAGCATTAGCTGATGGAGGCTTCCTTAGTTGAGGCCCAAAGGCCTTGGCAGGCTGAGGGCCGCGTGCTCGTTCTTGCTTCAGAAGGGCCTCTTCCTTCACCTTCCTTCTCTTCTGCCTGGAGGCTGAACCCATCATCTCAGCACAGCCTTGCCTGCCTTCCTGGGGAGAGCTTGTTTGTGTTTATAGAATGGTTCAGTTGGGAGGGACATTCAGGAATCATGGTCCAACTGCCTGACCACCTCAGCGCTAACCAGAAGGTAAAGCATGGCATTGAGAACATTATGTGAATGCCTCTTGAACACTGGCAGGCATGGAACAACTCTTGACTTAGTAAGGTATACTGCTGTTTGGAGTGTGTATACATATATAGTGTGCATACTGTATGTATGCTGCACCTTTTGCTTTCAGCTGCTTCCCCCATCCCAGAGTGTGGAACCTGAAGTTAGAAGCTGGTTGGTACTGTTGCTGTAGCTACTACAGAGGAGAGGAGTAGGCTCCTCCTGCGTGGGTCCTGTCTCCTCTGTAGATCAGCCTGTGGGCTTCAGAGTGCTTATTTGCTCTCACACTGTTGGTGGGACTGTTCTGCGAGTATGCACTATTGATGTGCACCTTGGCCAGCATTTGTTCTCAGAAAACCATTTAACTGAAGCAGATGAGAATGGGATACCTGTGGATGTCTACTCAAAATAAAATCAACTTGCATTGACTGCAGTTAAGAATAAAATCTTACAGGTTTGCTATTCCTCCAGCTTACGTTTTCTATGTAGATTGGAAAGAATGTATCAAAAGACACTTTCTAAAGAAAAATCCCTCTGAAATTCAGTTTTGAGATGTTTCTGTTTTGGAGGCGGAAACTGGCATTTACAAAATGAGTGACTATTCCGTGCAAGCACAAGGCTCCTACTGAAATACGTGTTGTATCCCAGTCAGTGTACAAGTGCTGAGCTGTGTGCCTGTCTGGCATGGGTCGTGATTCCTTTTATAAAGGTGCCTACAAATAGGAAGGAACCTTTTTTTTTCAGCAGGAGTGCTTAGCATTTTGAATGTGAAGCAAAATGCAGTAGGTACCTGTGCCTCCTGTTGAGCTGCTCTGGCTCCTCTGGTGCTACTGGAAACTGGTGGCTCAAGGTGCTTTGTGGAAGGGTGGTGCTGATTGTGTTTCCCAGGTATGACTGCAGTGTAATCAAACCTGAGCTACTAAAGTGCTACAGAAGTTTGCCTAGAATTTACATTTTAAATGCTCCATTCAGTGTCTGTATGAGAGGAAAAAGGTGATGATTTCTTCTTTTCCAAGTCAAAGCCTTCAGGGCTCTTGAAAGGCTCCCAGAACCAGATGGCAAAGAAGAAGTGGAAACCAATCTCACTGCACATGATTTTATTGCTTAAAGGGTATTTTTATAAATAAAGGATGTTACCCTCTGCTCCGGTTAACGATTGCAACTTTAATTTTACTTTGAACCTCATGCTGATGTTGTTCAGATGGGATAGAGAAGTGGTCTTAGGTATTTCTGAGTTCATCTTCAAATGAATGGATGCAGTTATCACTTTTATTCTTCTTTCCTATTTTGTGCTGTGCTTTCTCTCTTCTCATTTCCTACGTAGTACTTTGTGTAGGAAATATGACATTCAGGCCTTCTCTAAGATCTGAGTTGCCCTCTAAGCTGCTGTCCTGAAAACTGTTTAAGTGTTGTGTTGTGTCAAGCCTTGTTCCCCATGATTTGTAATACATGGGTAAGCATAAAAGCGAGTGATTTCTACTGATTAGGCATTTTTACTTAGGCCTGACTCTACTTTTTGCTTCTTACTGCTGTTTCAGCTGGTCTGTTTGGTTGGTCATTTTTATCTTACATGAAGATAAGAAGACTAGGCAGGCAGCCATCTGCTGTTGAACTATAATAGAGTTGGTGGTATGTACAAAATTTGATTACTGTTGTCAACACCGATGCGAGTAAAAGAGAGTACATACTTCAGGCAGGGAGCTGTTAAATAAATGGCCTATTGAATTAAGTAGTAGTAGGAATAGACCTTCTAATGAATGAAGTGTTTGTGGATAGTGTGTGCAAGTGTGTAGAACTCTTGAGTGTATTTTTTTTTTTTAAATAATCTCTTTTGCCTTCTTCAATTGCTTTCCCCCAGGGCTCCCATTCCTTTCTTGCTTATCGGTTCTTTTGGTTAATGCACAGATTTTACACCCCGTATTTCAGATTTTGGCAGAGGCCATAACCTCACTTTCTAAAATTCAACCTTAAAAAAAAAAAAGACTTCCTGAAGCTAACTTCTTCGTAGATAATTTCTGATATGAAAATTCGTAGTGTGTTCTGTCTTTACATGTAGGCAAGACGTGTTGTTAAAATTGAAGAGAAACTCTCCCCCCAAAACTTCTGCCCTTAATACTTTATTAAGGTAATAAATATTCTTCATGTATATTCTTATTGAAAAGTTGGATTTTTGGAGTAAAACTTGCAGTTAGATGAAAGCAATTTCTTTAATTTGTGGTATGTAGTTAATTGTCAGTGGTAATCAGAGTTCAGGTTGAATTAATGGTTTCCCTCAATGCCTCTAATATCTTAATGCTGAAGTTCTGAGAGTGTTAAAGGCTCAGGCATGATGTGGGTCTAACTGCCCTTGCAGTCTGCACTCTTCTGTGAAGGAGTGGGAAAGCTTGAAGTGTTGTTTCAGGAGTTGACAGTTCTGCTACTTATGCCTGGTGGATGAGGTCTTAATTTGGGTATGGTCTTGTGAGGAGAGAGGCAGGGACAGTCTGCAGTAGTGAGATGATGCATTGGGTTGATGGGAGGGCTCTCCTAGGGAACGTGGGGCTGTTGGTAATGCTTCTGGCATGCATGCACGGCTGGCTGCAAATTGTTGTATACTTGGTAGAATTGGTAGTATTTCTGTCTTGTGCATTTTAAGTATATTATAAAGTTTAAATTTGTATTTGCTATGGAAAAATAAATTATTTTTGGTGTGTCTCTAAAGTACAAATCCTAGATGTAAAACAACATTTTCATGGTTATTCTTGCTTGCGTGTTCCATGGGAACGTTTGGACACAAAAGCCTGATTTAGCCCCATGAATGTATGATTGTCTTTATTCATGGAAACAGAACTCTTTTTGTATGTATCTTTCAGTCTCCAACTTTGAGGAATTCTTAGAATTGGAGGTAAAGGGGGAAAAAAAAAGTACCTCACAAAACAAAGCAAGATTGATTCCTGTAAATAAAGATGAAGGGTTTTCCTTTTATGTATTTTCTTTCCCTGTCCCCCTGTAGTGTCTGTTGGGTATGTGATACAGTAAACTGTGTCATGCATGCTGCTTATGTGAACTGTTCTTATTGTGTAATACACCAGTACAGGCAAATCAAATAGCATCTGCTTTTCTGCTGGAGAAACCAGTTCATTAGCTCCTCTTCGAATGCGATACGTGTGCTTCTGTTTTATGCTTAGTTCTTCTCTTGCATTACATTTTTCTGCTACTGGAATCCTGTACAGCTCAGTATCCTAACGTGTAGTTTGGAATGGCATGTCATTCAAAGCTACAGAATTAGAAGTCCTCTGATTATAAAATTGACAACAGGATGTTGAAGGTTGAGGGATTAGATTCCCCTTCTGTACTGATGGTAAATGTAGTTAAAAGTCCCATTGTAAAATAAATCTTGTGTGATAGCCTTACTGTATTAACCTCCTGTTTTGCTTCTTTGGAATTACCAGACAGTGGAACCTGCGTACCTAATCAAAGTGTGTGATTTCTTTTTTTTTCTTTCCTTGATGCTCTTTTTGCTTTTGTGCTGCAGACTCGTGCCAAAACTTTTTTGCACCCTTTTGAATACCGTTGAATGATGTGACTGCTCACCTTGCAGCTTGGTTGTGGTTTCATGTTTTATCAAGTATGTGGAAAAAGTGCTAAGGTAATATTGCAAGTTGTTTGCAAAGTAAATGCTAAAATTTTCAGGATTCTTAAATATGCTATTTGACCAGTCAGTTTGATTTGAACAGAAAAAGACAGTTGTCACCTTTTTTCCTGTTTTTTGAACGTAGGCTGAAACCTGCCAGTGCTAGAAAGCTCGAGTGTTCTTCTCAAGTGTTTTTATAAGGAGCAGCAAAGCAGTAAGTTTGCTTGTTTTTAAAGAGGAAAAGCTTTAATTTGGTTGAAACTTGTTACTTGTTTATGCAGGTTTTTTTTTTATTTTAAAGGTTTATTTCCTGTTTGATTTGTCAGTCTCCGTGTAACTGAACGTGTCAAACCCTCTGAGGAAAACCAATGCTTCCCTCCCCCTCAGGTCCCGGCATGCTGTTCTTGTTGTGGGTATTAGTGTGTGCTTCCTCTCCATCTTCACTTTCCTGTTATTCAAAGAGCAAGCTTGATCATGAGTGTTCAAACAGACAAAAAAATTGCATGGAAAAAGTACAAGGTTGCTGTACTGCAGGACCCTGCCATGCAGAGCTGTTGCCCTCCGCTAGGTAAGAGTGTGCTTAAATGTGTTTTCGATGCTGTACTGGGTGAAAGCATCAGCCACATGGGTCTGTTCTTGTCTTCTGTACAAGCTGTTTTTTTGTTCAGGTTTGCTGGTTGTAGCAGGAGTAGATAGTCAAAGGCATGGCAGAAGGCAGTTCAAGGAAAGGACTTTTTCTGTCTGTTTTGGTTTTGGGTGCTGCTCTGCTGCAAGCACTGACAACCATGGCTGTTCAACAGCTACTGCTTCAGGACCTGCTCCTTAATGCTTGTCACAGCTTTTCCTTTCATGTATGAAGTGCTATTTCTTCAGCCAATTCAACTCTTCCTACTTGAAAGACTTAGTGCCTGCACTTTTCTTAAGCTGAATGTTATGATGATTTCAGTATTGATTATGCTTTTATTCTGTGTGGTTCTGCTTAATGTGTATTGTGGGACTTTTGATGCTACATACTTAAAACGATTCCTTCAACCCTGAGGCTTTTTTTCTTTTTATTTTGATGGTATCTCAAGGGAAAAATATTTTGTGTAGTGTGGAAGGAATATTTTTTGGGCAAGGGTGCCAAAGAGGAGAAGAAATTGTGAGTGTTTCCCTTTCCTTTTCTTTTGACCATCCTGTCCCACCCATTCCTACTGAAATTTCCCAGGTTAACTATTGCATTATTCTGTAACTAGGCTGACATGGTAGAAGTGAATTTGGGGATTCCTAATACTTGAGAGCATGCATTGTAGAGGCAGTAGTTGTCAGATGAGGGCTGATTATTTTCTGAATTGATGTGAGGACTATGCAGATGTAGAACTGACCAACCCACACAGACAACAGTCAATTTCATTTGACTTGAATTTGGACATGACATATGTAACTGTACAAAAGCTGGAGTCTGAACTTTTTTATGGCAAAAAAAGAAAGGCTTCTTGACACATAGTGGGAAAATGGCTAATTTAAAATAAATAAAATGATGGACTGAGGCTCTGGTCTTACGTGAGCTGGCTTTTATAACAATGAAGCGTGTTTGGATTTATGCCAGTTGAGCTGAGATCAGAAACTTTTCCTTTATGGCTCAATCTGAACTGTTAGAACTGTCGAAAATGTTGAGAAAACTCTGTAAATTGAGCAGAGTTGCTTTCCACAGTGACTCTGGAGAACTTGTTACACTGCAGGTCAGATACCTGGGGTTTTTCAGAGTCTGCACGTATTCATCCTGCTAAGGAGGTTCAATTTCAGTTGATTTCTTTTGTATGCAGATATGAGGGATGTTTTTGTGTGTGTTTCATTTCTTTGATGCTGCCTGTCCTAACTGGGGCTGGACTGGTGTGTGAAACTCTCAGTGTTAAGGACAACTACTTTGCTGATGTGCAAGAAATATCTTGTACTGTAATGTAGTGGACTTCTCATGAAGTGTAGGGCTGTAGACTTGCTTTCTGATGCTCTCAAATTCACTATTGTCTGTTCACTCTTAAATACTTTTTCCTCTATGTATTTGGAGACTTTGACAGATTTGTGACTTCAGACAATCGAGAAATTAACAGAGAAGAAGAAAGCAAAAATCTCAAAAGAAGGTAGAAGGAGAGAGGCGTGGAAGCAAAGAGTAGGGAAGAAAAAACTGAAAGTGAAAGGTGAAATCTCAGTGCAGGGCCAAGAAGCAATCTTTCTCCAAATAAAAGACTGTATTTTTAATAATTCAGTACTAGAAGTGTGTGGGGAAAAAAAAGGTAAAAAAAAAAAAAAAAAAAAGTTGTTAGTGGTGTAATTGTTTCTTCTTCACACTCATCAGCATTCACATAAATCCAGAATATAAATAACAAGGAGATGTTTAGAGAAGTTTATGAAGCACCTTGTGTGCAGGCAGCTCTTTGACCAGAAGGTTCAGGGGTTATTTATTAGCTTGTAAATTTTGCAGTGTTGGCAGAGGTGCAGCTCTGGTCTTGTTGGTTTGTTTGTTCAAATGCTATGCATTTCCTGAACTGCAAGAAACACAGCTGTGTGAGCACTGGTGGGGCTGGGAGCAGGGAGATTGGAGCTCATATCGGGAGAAATGTGCAAATGTAAATGAGTTAGTTCAGGTGAAGCCTCACTGGATGAAAGTTTTCTGTCCTCTGAAGCCTGAACACCATAGGAAGAAGGTGGAGGGAGGCTTTCTGCCCCCCCCCCCCCCCAATCCATCCAAACCTGACGTACATAAGTGACTTTCATTTCTCTGAGTAGTCTTGAACCTGCTTGTGGTTTCTTGGTTGCACAGCCAGTATTAACAACTTCCTACTATTCTGCTGTCCCCTTGTTTATGTAAGCATCGCTTACCTGAACTGAAATTGTCATGAGCCCATCTTTGCATGGGAGTGTCTTGCTTTATATTGGAATTTGTCAAAACCTGAAGTACTTGTGATGTGGACTCTTATTTGTGAAGCAGTGTTAAATGCTTTGAAAAACAGTGCAGGAAAGCCTGTAGTGAAAACTGAAGTGTCAGCTCTTCAAAATCAGCCTGTTATGTTTGAGTTGGAGACATACTAAGTATCAATTTAGGTAATGTAGTGGTGTGTCCTTATTTATGTATTAAGGTTCAATCCCCTAAAAACCTGGAAAGCTCTCAGATCAGTGCTATGAGTGCAATAGCACTTGTGGTGCCCAGCTGTGGCCTGAGCTGGATCTCCATCTGAGGGGGTATGAGCACAGCTCTCCTGTTCTTTGGTGTTCCATGCTATGGCAAAGGATTTATACTCTTTCAGGGAAAACTTCTGAAACTGTTCCAGGAAAGCTATTGGGCTACACTGTATTCATATTTATATATACATATCCTACCTAGCAGTGTTTTCTGTTGCTTGTCTTTTAAAATTATTTTTTCCTACCGTAATTGCCTAATTATTAGGTGGATGCCACCCTGCCACCTGAAGGGGAGATTCCTTGCCCCATATTAAGGAGGTAGAAAAAGTTGCTGGCTTTATGAAGCCTTCTAAAGGGATCACCCTGTGTCTCAGCTTCCATAAAATGCCAGCTCTTGAGACCAGTGTAGCACTTTGCACGAACTGAATAACTCTTGTTACTCCTTGTCCATAAAGTTGTGAACAAAAATAAAAGAGATCAGTTCACACCTTGTGTGATTTAATGGTTGTTCAGTACTCCCCACTCTATCTTTTCATAGGAGTTTAACAATAGTTCAACAGTGCTTAGGGGTATTCTTTTGTTTTGTTTTTAATCTTGCATTTAGCTTCTCTTAACAGTTGAGTATCCCTTCTTGCTCCCATAGCTTCCCTTTGGAAATCCTGGGAATGCTAGATTATGAATTAATAGCTTCCTGTCAGGTGGGAAGGGATTTATCTGTGTTCTCACAACATACATGCACTGATAGCAGCTTGAAATTGTTCTATCATGAGGCCATAAGCTGCTACAATAGTAAAAATAATATTTACTGTATTGCTCATGTTACCGTGAGCAGTTGTGAAGCCCTGGGTCTGTTAGTTTGCTTAGCAGAGTTATGCTGAAGGATCAAATTTGTTTCATTTAAAACAACTCTGGCTCTTGAACACATGGAAACTGTATATTTCTTTCTTGGCAACAGACGATATTGAATGTGTTCTGAAATACAGTGTAGCTTTAGATGAAGCACACGTGAACAGTTAGTTTTCATATTACTGAGTTATATTTTGAATTTCCACATGAACTACTTTTAAGGATTCTTTTTTTAAGCTCTCGTCTTCTTAAATATGTTGAATTACTGCATGCATATATACACTGAAAAGCTGGATAACATTTTTTGTTTTCCTGTAACCCAGTCACTTCTCCAAGCCATGGGGCTGGATTTTGCAGTTGGATGAAGTCCGTGCCCCTTTGCATTGTCGGATGCAGCAGTGGCCGTGACTCACTCTTGCCGTATGGAGAAAATGTTCTCTCTTGCTGGTGAATAATCTGATGTTGGTTCACTTTTATGTTTTCACTGAAATGTTCTGACCCTTAACTGGAGGGCTCCGTATGCTTCCTGTTCTGGTCCCTTATGAATAGGCAGGAATTGGCAAGAATATGCTCTGTTATGTGACCTAATTTGTGTGGCGTCTGGGTGGAGTGCATTGTGATCGTCACCGAGCGGGCGGCTGAGAAAGAGAGCTCGAGCAGTTCCCTCACTGACCCTTCCAGCAGAGAAACGTGCACTTGTTTTACAAAGGCGGAGAGGAGTTGTGATCTGCCACTGGTTATGCTCCAAGTTGAAGCATATCTGAGTATCCAAAAGAGCTGCAAAAAGAGCAGTTAGAAAGCTCTCTCAGAAACAGAGGGGTGGTGGCTGAGCCCGTGCAGTGTGAAGCAACACCCGCGACTTTCCCTTCTACCCTGACTAAGCCTGGCACGGAGCAGCGCTCACTGATGACTTCATGTAGTGTTTGGCATTCACTATCATGTATGTGAATTACAGCAGGAGGGTTATAGCTGTCTTTTGCTAATTGTGGATTTCATAACGAGCGTATGAAATCTTTTTTTTATTGCTATAAAATAATATTCAGGCTCGGTTAGCTGTTCTGGGTGTGATTAACTGGAAATTAGGGCCTGAGATGTGCTAATTTACAGTGTGTAGATGCAATGTTGTGATTTATGCCTGGAATGCAAAGTGGGCTGGGCAGATACTGGAACTGTGACCATCTTAGCAAAAGATCACATTTTCCATTGTTCTAGTAAACTATTTAAACGGGGAAAAAAAGGAGTTTTTAGCTAAGGCTGACTAAGTAAGGAGACAAGTGTGTGTGGGATGATTTGGCAGGTCCTGTCCCCATGTGTCCCCACTTGTGTTGGTGGCTGGTTTGAGCCTGGCATTTTGGTGGGTCCGAGTCTGAACTGTGTGTCCATCCTCATACTGGTGCTTCAAAGTTACCGTCCTTGGATGGAAAGAAAATCATGCTGTGTTTCAGGGCTTGCTAGACCAGAGCCTGTGCTTACTTCATTTCCCTTCAGATGTACTGTTCTGGTACAGAAAAGGGGAAAGATATCACTCAATCACTTGAAGCTTCAGATTCTTTTAAAAGGTCCTTAGCTGGTTTAGTATGCTGCAACACAAAATACTTTTAAAGTGATTCACAAAGCACACTGTGCAGACTACTGAAATGGTTTTTTGCCCCAAGCTATAGTTAAACTAATATTTACTTGACCTATGTGACTGAAGGAAAATATTCTTTTCCACTGCAGTTTGCAAGGTAGCAAGGTGATAATGAAATCTGTACTTTCTGAAACAAGTCTTCCCCCCCCCAAAAAAAAAATCTGATAAAACTGTATTATAACTGATAGCAACAGTCTCTATGCAAATGTAAGATATACCACTTCATAAAATGTTAAAGTCTGCTTTCTCCATTTCTAACCCAGAAAGCAAATAAATAAGATTGAGGTCTTTCTTGTAGCTGAAATGAATATTTCAAGATAAATCTGTGTAACTAAGTCACATTCATTTTATTTTTTCTGATGTTCTGTTGTGCAAGTCATTTTTTTTTTTACCAATAACTTGCTATGAATTCTTTAGTAGTTTTCCTGTCAGTGGATATGTTTTAAGATTCATTTTGCCTATGACAAATCAAGGCTCAAAATTATACTTGGCAAAAAAAAAAAAAGTGGAAAATACTGTCAGTTGATGTCTCACCATCATTCCTGTATCTATTTTTTTAATCTCATGTCAGTGTTTCTTATCTAATCTACAAGGAATAAATAGCTCTGGGGCAGGGGGGTGGGGGAAGGTTCCCAGTAGGCACTGGGACGCTCACAGATAACTATCTTGTAGGGACATGTCTTTTCTTTTGCAATGATGACTAAGATTATTTGCTGGTTTAATAAAAGTGAGAGAAAATGTTACTGATGAACTTAAACTTGAATGATGACTCGCTGACAGTGTACTTTGTTTGATGGTTAAATAGAAGTGAAGTAGTTTTCTGTTTTTTNCTGATGAACTTAAACTTGGATGATGACTCGCTGACAGTGTACTTTGTTTGATGGTTAAATAGAAGTGAAGTAGTTTTCTTTTTTTTTTTTTTTTAACTCCTCGCCTATAGTCAGAGCTGATTGAGGCAAAGTTAATGTTAGCAGGAAGGGTTGCAGGTAATCAAACTGATCAAACCAATTGCAGTATCTCTCCTATGGCTTTAGGTGTCTGATGTGATTTCATTGCTGTGTTTGGTATTACCTTGAGGGGAAAAAAAGTTACTTCCTTTCCAATATACAGCCTTCTATTGGAAATGTATTAATTTTTGAGTAACTTATCCAGGATTTTTCCCAAGTGTCTTTTGCTGTTTTTGCAATGGAAAGAGAATTAAAAACACTGCAGGTGAACCACAATATGTAGTTCTTTTGTGATGCTTCACTTTGGCAATGGATGAATATCAGAGAACAGTGATGTTTAAATTCATTGTTAGCATCAAATGATTTATATGGATGATAAGCGCATTACAGGATTGTGCACTCTTTTATGTGTAGAACATCCATCTTGTCTCTATGGGATATTTTTCTTAAATTTCTTAGCAATAAAAATAGCTTCAGGAGTGGTATTCTCAAGAGTTGAGCTGGAATTATTTTATGGCCAGGTAAACTATTATGCTGTCTTATCTTACATTCTTCCTTGAGCTATCGAAAAACATTTTTCTGTATGAAGGACAGAAAGGATGCCTTATGGCGGTTGATAATGTCTTTTTTTAAATGCAGAACAGCTTTGTTGTTCAGCCCCTGTGCTGGGTTGACCTGGCTGGCTGTCAGGTGCCCTCCCCCTCCTCAGCAGGACTAAGGGAGGAAAAAGGAAAAGAAAAAAAAAAAAAGAAAGGAAAAAAGCTAGAAAAGCTTGTGAGTTGAAATCTGGGCATAAAGTTGGCTTGCCAGGTACCACTAAGGGCAAAGCAGACTTGACTCAAGGAAAAGTATTTTCATTAGCAGTGAAATAAATTTAAGAGTTGGATAGTGAGAAACAAATCTTAGAACACCTCTCTGTAACTTACTCCTTCTTGCTGGACTCTACTGCACTCCTTTCTTCTTGACTGCACTACCCTTTGAACAGTGCAGGGTGATGGGGAATGGGGATGTGATCAGTTCACAGCAGCTCCTCTCTGTTGCTCCTTCTTCCTTCCTGTAGTTTCCTGCTCCAGCAGGCATTTCTTCCATGGGATGCAGTCCTTCAGGGCATATCCATCATGTTCCCTGTGGAGTCTTTTTACACAGGGGGACCGCATCTTCTACCAGTCTTCTGCATGGACTGCGGGGGAGCTTCCACTTGGTGTTTAGAGCACCTCCTGTCCTCCTTCTGCACTGACCTTGGTGTCCATAGGGCTGTTTCTGTCTCATTTTTCAGTCCTTTGTTTGCCTTGCTGTTTGTCCTCTCTTAAGTATGTTTCCCAGGTGCTGGGCTGAGCAATGCCCAGTGCAGGTCAGCCTGGCCAATCCTTGCAGAGGAGCTCAGCCGCCCTCTGCCAGCTCCTGGGCACTTACACTCCAGGCCAACCTATTTTTTTGTTCTTGGGTTGATGGCTTGGCTTGTGTGTGTGGAGGACGTAAATGTTACATGGATTTAAGCCCTGACAGCTTGTTCTACTGTGATGTGGGCCCACTGCAGATTTTCCTCATAATAAGCACAGAGGAAAAGAAAAAAACTTTTCTGGACATTCAGCCTGCTGACATACCAGGTATTGGTAGCTGTGCACCTTCTAGGTAGATGAGAGCTGTCCTGGCAAATGCATCTTTTTTACATTTCATTGGCAAGTGGTATTCTTTTTAATGTATGCTTTCCAAGAAGCCTCAACTGTGGTGCACAGAGGAAACCCAATGTTGCCCTACAAAAGAGGCCCATATGTTTTCAAATTACGGTGTAAATATACATAACTCCTAAACTTTTATTGCAGACCACTTTCAAGGTTGCAAATAAAGCAGACATCTTGAGTAGGAGCTGAACATGAGCTTCAGATATAGCTCATGTGCAGCACAAAACAGAAATCATATTTTGTGTTGCTGCTTTTGTAGGCTCTTACTTTTGATGTAGTGTATATAGAAGGTTGAGTGTGCGTGTGGAATACTTCTTATGTCCACTTTTGACTGGCTGACTTCCTGTTTAAAAGCAACTTGGGTTGATAGAAACTGAATTTGTAAGCAGACTGCGCTCATTTGGTGTATCTTGATAGTAAAGTTTTTAGGAGTTTGTCTTTTAATATGTTACGGGAATTTGAAGATCAGTGGGAATGAAAAAGCCTGTGTATTTAGATTGTCTTTAAACAGAGTTGTTTTTTCTTTATGAGGAAAGCTAGCTTTTCTTGGCGTGTGTGTGCAGCCAACCCTTAACATGAGCATGAGCTTAAAACTGTTATCTGAAAATTTCCAGATAGTAAAAAAAATAAAAAAATAAAAATAAAAAATAATGGACTCTTATTCTGAAAAAAAAAAATAGATTGGAAAATAATTCAAAACATTATTCAACAAATATGTTAATACTGGTGGAAGAAAAAATTTAGCTGATTACTTAGGGTTTTCATGTACCTTCCTCTATGGTATATGATTCTAAAAAACAACAAAAACTGAACCTATTTAGAGAGGGAAACAGACTTGTGTTAGGTATTTGGCAGTCTTCAAAGTAGTGGTGATCAACTGCTAAGCAGGTGTACTGTTATGCTGTACTGTGTTTAATCATTGTATTATCATTTTTCATGGCCTCAAATGAAGTAACCTGCAGGAGCAGTAGGACTGGTTTACATCCAAGGATATACAGGACAAGCAGATGCTTTACAGTGCTCTTGCTGATGTCTTGTGGTATACCTTACACCTTCTCCCTGCCCTCTCTCTGGTCCTGTTGTGGTGTGCACAAAATTATGAGCTCTGAAGCTGGCCCTGTCCAGGGCGTTATGGGGTGAGTCAGGCCACAGTGACAGAACTTTCGTATTTATATGATAGTGTTGTCCTAGCAAATATTCTTGAACGTTATACACAGCAGTCTTTGCTGGCAAATAATTAGCTATTGTTTTGACATTGTTAAAGCACTCTTTATCTGTAAGATAGGAGACATTTGGCTAGCCTAAAAAAATACACTGTAGCTATTCAAAATAAAAGGCAAGTGTATTCATTTGTGCACACACAGATTGTTGGCATCCAGAGGAATCTTAGGAAAATAAATATTCTTCAGCAGATCTGTAGTTTAGCATGCAGTCCTGCCTCCACCATGTATCCCAATTCAATTACAAATTGGATATTGCACTATGAATAACTTTGGATTCGCCATCTTCTTCATAGTGTAGTCCACAGGAGCACATCAGAGTTGTAGCTAATATTGGTAGATTTTCTTGTAAAATGACTCAGTCTAGAAAGTAACGGGTTTTGAGGTAAAAGATTTATTGTTTTAGCAGTAACTCATGAAATCTTTTGAAACAACTAGATCATCTGAATGGCTTGTTTTATTATTGATTGCTTTACAGTGGAAAAACACTCTTATTTTTCCCTCCTTCCCTATGTAGTATAGCCTGGCAGCTAGAGTTCTTTATCTTCTAATGCTCCCTTACTGATCCCAAATTACACTGTGCATTTGTAGGGCTGAAGGGTTGTAGTCACCCTTCATTGCTGTTCCTTTCTTTCTGTAGCTGTATAAAGACTTGAGGAATAATGAAGAAGCATTGTGACATGAATAGAAGAAGTGGAACAATGCAACTCTGATTATAGACAACGGTAGAGTTTCTGAGCTTTTATTTATTTAGCCTTTGGCGAGTTGTTATTTTTTTATTGTACACTTATCTACTTATCTCTACAGGACTACAGAGAAGCCTCTTGCATAGGAAGACTGTAATTAAATGCATCAAAATTCAAACTGGTGTCACATCTTGAGAAGGCAGTACTTAGTCACACTAATTATTTGGAGAGCAAAATTCTTGCCTTATATTCCTTTTCTTGAGTCTTAGAGGTCTCCTCTTTGACGTCCTGGTGATCCTTACTTTTCAGTCTTTTCTTTCACTCTGTTTTTCACTTGTCATCTATAACATTTGGGAGTTGTTTACCTGAATAAACAGAAGTTTGCAGAAGTGTTCTACTGCAACCAGTCGTGCCAGTCCATAGCTGAGCTGTGTAATTTTGAGGGGGAATGATAGCAACATTTAATGACATAACTATACAACAAGGGGTAGTCTGTATTGCTTCTGATCACTTGATTTACAATTCAGGAGAGAATTTTAATTTGGAAACATTATGAACAGTGATGATGTTTCTTGATCTGTTTGAGCAAATAGCAGGTGGGTCACTGTGGGTATTCAAAGGGCCATTGATCCTGCTCTGCCAACTCACAGTCTGAATGTGTAGTTGCAGGAATTCCTTCCTAGCTGCTTTTAGGTGATGAGCTTCATGAGTATCTGGGTCTTTTAAATGATTCTGCTCCAGCCCCAGGCTGGTCATATCTGTCAGCAGGGGAAATATGAGCAGCATACTACAGCCTGCTCTGTGATGTTTCAGACAGCTGTGTGCACGAGTTCACATGCTCATTATGACTGTTCAACAGCTTTGCTTGTGTGCTATGGTTAACAAAATAGTTTAACTTTCAAGAGTACCTTAGCAAAGCAGTAGTGTGGAAAATCAAAAGTGGTGGGTGGCACTCAATTATGGATCTTCAGATGTGAAGAGCTGCTTTATGGTATGTTAGTTATATTGTGTTGCAGGCAAACTGTGTGTGGGTTTGTTTTTTAACAAAAGAACAAAATCATGAAAACAAATAATGAACAAAAAACTCCAAACATGGTTGATTATGTGATTGCTTTTTGGACTGTTTTCTGAAGTAACAAACAGCTGAAGAAAAATCTTAGGCTGTTTAGTATTAAGGCATTCAAAGCTTTCAGCTGTATTCGTACTATAATATTTAAGGTAATGCGATAAAGTGGAACAATTCAAGAGAACTGTGTGGGTGAAAAATGGAATCTAACTACATTTTAGTCTTGTAAATCCTTGGCAATCACCAAGTAGCCAGATATTCTTACTACTGTGCTTTGTAGTTTATCATAGGTTAAATGCATCATTTTGTTGAGACTTTGAAATTTGAAAATCTTAAGTGTCTGTGAAGTTAATTTGTTACAGTAGCTTTCTCATTCAGAGAAGTGTAAATAATTGTTAAATGGAAGCAGTTGAATAGAAAGTCTATCTTTTCCTCATTCGAAAACCACATAGAAGTGATTCTTCTTTGGTAAAGAGCCAATCCTTTTGCGTGCTGCTGAGATTGTATGCCTGCTTTTTCCATGTCCTCTCCCTCTCTTATTTGCCCCTTCACCTCTGGATGAATAAACATTAATCCAAACCCTTGATGGCCTGCTCAAGTGTGATCTGGCTTTCCTTCATCACTGCTGTTAGTTTCTCAGGAGTGCACCCATGGTCATGTCTGATAGGCCTGGCCTTTAGCTCCACGAAGGTGTGCAACTCTTGTTTTAGCAATGCTTATTCCATATATTTCTGGAGGGAGGTTTTCTGCAGAAATATATATATATATATATTTTCCCCTGGTATTATTTGTTTGTAGTAAGAAATTCTATTTGTTGCTACTTGCAGATAATGGTTTTTTTTTGGGTGGGGGGGGGTGGAGTGAGGGTGGTGATGGTGTGAAAGCTTCTGAAGAAATTCTCCCTTGCATTCTGAGTCAACAATGGTGATGCAATCCTGGCTTCTTTTCAGATTTTAAGTACTGATCTTGTTTTTAATCCAGTGCTACAGTGGAAAAACATAAATAATTTTATTGATTAAAATATCTCAGGTGAAATGCTCTGGATTTCAAGATAAAGTTTTGAATTGAGCAAATTACCATTTTATGTTGCATCGTTGTCAGCTACAGAAGTTGCATTGTGTATTTGTTTTCTACTCTGGTGTAGAGCCTCCCTTTCTCCCTGGCAGTAAGAGTTAATCTGCCATGAAGTTGTGTTCTTCCCCTCAGAATAAATGAATTAAGCCAGAAAAAACCTCTTTTTTCCTTGACATGGGTTTGGCTATATTAGATATTTGTAATAACTGATGTCCATGTGTGTTTTCCATTAACCAAACTAATGTATTGGTGCTACCAAAACTTAGCCATGTGTGTCAATGCTTAGGTGCTGACTTATGCCCATTGGTGGTTTAAAAAGTGTTTCTTCCTATGTTTACAGCTGGTTCTCATTGCAGAGGTCATTTGAAGGTAGAAGTTCTTGTAGAAATTCCTTCTTTAGAAAAATTTCTAGGTAGAGTTAGAACATATGTCTTTAGAAGGTCTTGACTGCTATTACCAAAGTAGTCTCATAGTTTCTTTTGGCAGTTTGAACATTGAAATTGGTGCAATGGCACTTTTTATTCTACTTGCATATCTTCAAACCATGTGCTCTTATTCACTATTCCTCTTGAATTTGGGCAAGGTGCTCAAGGGACTGTGTTCCTGGAAGGAGCACTCTGCTGCCTTCAGCTTGGTGTGATCCCTGTGGTAGTATCCACAGGTTGATGCCATATGCTTGCTCTTCCATAATTAAAACTTCATCAATGCTTCCTCTAATATGCCTTACTTCTCAGTGGTTTGCATTTCTTCATCCATTAATTATAACCACCATTCTGTGGACTCTTAATTCCACAAGCTTATCTCCCAGCTTTTTAAGCTCATTTGTATTAGTGTCCTCATTTGTCTTGCTTTCACTGGTCTCTGTCATTAATTTTGGTACTCAGGCTGCAAGCTTCAGCCTTGCTGAGGCGAGGGAAACCTGTGCTGCAGTAATCTTTGTCAGTGGGTGAAGGAGAGAGCTGGGGATGCAGACCTCTGGAGCTGGGTCTGCTTGGCAGCTGTCTCTGGGTGAGGTCTGTATCCTGAGCCTACATGGTACAGGACTACTTAACACCCATGAAGGTGTGCAAAATCCTTCTGGAAAATGCACCCAGAAGAGGGTTATGCCTGTGAGCATAACTGGTCTGTTGGAGTTGTTGCTGGAGGCAGTAGTAATAATCTGATTTGTAATTGCCTGCTTTCATTAGGTGAGTTTGCTTTCCATGTAGTCTGTTTCTAGGTAGGTGAAACATCTATTCCAAATTTTACATGCCCTAACAAAATCTTTTGATGACAGTGCTCAAAATCCACATTATTACAGGTTTCAACACAGTCCTAAAAGTTGGCCATTAAAATAATAAAGGCACAGAGTTTGTGACTAAGTACACATAATCCTTTATTTAAACAGCTGGCTACTAGAGTTTCTTAGCTCAGGTTCTACTGAAACCTGACAAACTTTGAGCTTAGGTTGCTCTGTTCATGTGTTCCTGAGTCTTCTCCAGTTTTAGGTACCCTATTTGGAGTGGTGTGTCCTGCAGGAACTTTCTGAAATGAAATGAGAAATTTCATGTGGGGTCACACTGATGATCATTGCTTTGTTTGTATAAATTCTATTTTACTGCATTCTGGTTATTCATCCTGCAATTGTTAAACAATTCATGTATTTCCAAAGCAGTTAATCAGGGAGGGGCTCAACTTAGGGGGCTAATTAATAACTAAGCTAGGTAAGGAAACCAGAGAGCAATTGGATGCAGAACTAAAAGTTCCTCAACCTTCTGCTGAGCTGATCAAACAACAGATTTACCAGAAGCCATAAGAAAGGACCATTCATAATTGTTCACTCTACTTCATCTTCTATTCTTTCCTCATTAAAATGTCTCACTAAATATGTAAATTGGATGAGACACCTTTAACTGATTCTTTTTTTCTGCTTTCTTTTTTTCTGAAGCAAGAATAGTAACTTCCCAAGCAAACTGTTGAAAACTCTGCTTTAGATCATGTTTTCTGCACAAAGATTTCCTAATCCTCATTGACGCAATATCGCTTTTTCTTTGGTAAGCGAAAGAATGTAGTTTAGAAATGAAATAATCAATTTATCTCAAAACACAGACATGCTTTTTGCTTCTTCTTTCTCACTAGTAGTGGTAACAGAACAAGACACTCAAATTCATTTTGGATAGATCATGTAAATATAGGAATGGCTGTACTTATGGTCCTAGTTTCTGTAGTGAACTTGCTGCAGTATTTTAGGAGCAG
The DNA here is from genome assembly GCA_013399175.1 of Odontophorus gujanensis. Taxonomy (NCBI): domain Eukaryota; kingdom Metazoa; phylum Chordata; class Aves; order Galliformes; family Odontophoridae; genus Odontophorus; species Odontophorus gujanensis. The sequence continues at coordinate 295,059 of VXAB01006129.1, read as the reverse complement.
AAATGAGAGAATACTTGGTGTGGCTTGCTCTGACATACTTTGGATTTTGATTCTTCACTCACCCTATTCGTTCTTTTTATTTGTTTCTCCTTTAAGTTTAGAGCACCACTAGGGCAAATAGATTTTATGGGCTTCCTCTAAGCCTTCTACATGTCAGGTTTCCTCTTAGTAATTACAAAGGTTAATAGGCTGAGGTAAATAATTTACAGGCATCAGCATGATTCTGTTCCTTGACAAAATAATGGAATAGCTAATAAAGCTCAGGCTTAAAAGATCGGAAGGCAAGTAGAGGAAGAAAGTATAAATTGTTTTATTTTTTGCAACTTCAAAGTGCAAATTTGTTGCTGAGATCAGTATGCAGCAGGTTAAGTTAAGGAATACATTGTATTTGGAGATTGTTTCCTCTCTGTATTCTGTCTTCAAACATTACTTGCACTGAGGATTACTAGGAGTGATAGGGATTGGTGCAAGTCCAGGTTGTGAAGCTATGGATAAATTGTTACAAGTTAAATGCGGAAGAATGTAGAATCTTTCACTTACTCCTGCAGTTTAATGGAACTGTGTAAAGGAGCAGCTTTCCGGCAAGTAGCTTGATGGGCTTTAAGGTAGATGCTGGCAGGTTTATGGAAGAAGGTTGTGCAGCATGCTTGGCAGTGGCAGAAGCAATTCTCAGTCACTGGGGAGCTTTATTTCTTGCTTTCTTTTCATTCTTTACCATGAACACATTGTGTGTTTGTGGACGTGTTCCCCTCTTCTCAGCACTGGTGAGATCACACCTACAGTGCTAAGTCCAGTTCTGATCTCCCCAGTATAAAAAAGATATGGATATACTGGAGAGAGTCCAGCAAAGGACCACAGAGCTGATGAAGTGACTGCAACATCTCTTCTGATGGCTTTTTTCCCCCTGTTTGAAATGTGTAGATGTCTTTTCTGTTGCCTGGTGTGTGTGTGTGTGGGGGGGTCCTGTGTGTGGAGAGGGTACTATCTAGTGCATACCCAACTATCTGCTGCTGGAACCTGGTGTGTGGAAAAAGTGGCCTGCTGTTTGCAGAGAGAGGCCAGGGAACTCATGAGGACTAGCTGACCGTGGTGGGACTCCCCATAGTAATCTGCAGGAGGGTAGTCTACTTAAATTATAGCACAGGTGGGAGTATGTGTGAGCTGGTTACTATCAGTTTGCTTCTCAGGAAGTGATTTATGTGTGTAGGAAAAGCTGTTTGACCTAGAGAGGTTTAGAACAGGAATGATGAAGGGCTGTGATGGTTGGAGATTTTGGTAGGGAGAGATGGGTGGAAAAGCCTGGGAAAATAATTGATTACTCTGAAGAGAAGGGTGTGACAAGACAGAATAGTAGAGGAGGGGAATTGGAAATTGCAGCCTTTGAGATCAGAAAAGGGATAGGAAAATGTCTGGTTTAACAGCACTGAGATAAGACTCTTCACTCTGAGAGAATAGAAGGTCCCCTGTTTCAGACAAGAATTTCGCAGAGTGCTTTTGTCCTTACCTGCCTGTAAAAGAAAAGAACATAATCTATCCAGCTGTTGTTTTTTTTTGTCATCTGAAGCTTACAGCAGGTCAGCCTTCTTGGCTTGGCACAGATGATGTGGGTCCTGGGCAGAGCTCCAGGACTGTGAAGAGCAATACATGGAGTATATTGCATCTCTAATATTATTTCTGTAATTCCTGCTGCCACATCAGATCAGTTTTTTTTTCTTTCCCCAGTCAATTATTAAAAAAAAGTTTTGAAAAAATTATTATTATGTGCAAGATTGTTATTCTATTCTAAGGAAACTTGTCATAGGGTATGACATAAGTGGAAAATGACATTAAGTCTTTTGTACCATGACCATTGTTTCCTGAAGAAGTTAAAAAAGGTTGTTTGGTACGTCAATCCATTCTGAAACTGCTGTAAGTAGCAGAGAGATCTGCATGTATACAGTTTATGGCTTGGTTTCCTTCTCTGCCCTGGCAGTATTGCTTGCTTGGATTTGTGCAGGATCTTTAACATCAGTCATGTGTCCACTGCCTTCTGGTATGCAGATGGATCTTTTGTGGGAATGGCTCCTGTGTTATGCGGGAGATTGTACTAGATGTTCATGATGATCCTTATGACCTTATATCCTGTGAATCACCTCCGCAAATGCAAGTGAACCTAATAATAGTTCTAATTTGGACAGAGAAGAAAGAACAGATGGCTAACATGAACTTGTAGAAAGCAATTCTATTTTCTCTGTAACCACTCAGAAATGCGAAGACCTAATTTGTGTTCATAATAAAATGAGCTGCAATAAATGTAGTTTGTATTCACTGCCTTTTTATTTATGCCTTTTGATTTACTACATCTCTTTCAGTGCCATCCTGTTTGCTTAGAAGCATCTCAGTTGTCAGATTTTGGTCAGGAGTTATCCCCCTTTCTCTCTTCTTTCATGTGCCAGCCATGCTGGCTAGGATCATATAATCATAGAATGGCTCAGGTTGGAAGGGACCCCAAGGGTCATCAAGTTTCAGCAGCCCTACCACAGGCAGGGTTGCCAGCCGCTAGATCAAGTACTTGATCAGATGGCCCAGGGCCCCATCCAACCTGGCCTTAAACACCTCCATGGATGGGACATCCACAACCTGTCTGGGCAACCTGTTCCAGCACCTCACCGCTCTCAGTAAAAAAAAACACAAAAAACTGCCCCCTGACATGTCATCTGAATCTCCCCTCCTTCAGTTTAAAACCACTCCCACTTGCCCTGTCACTGTCTGCTCTTGTAAAAAGTTGATTTCCCTCATGTTCATAAACTCCCTTTAAATATTGGAAGGCTGCAGTGTGGTCTCCCCTCAACCTTCTTTTTAACATGCCGAACAAGCTGAATTCCTTCAGCCTGATTTCCAGGGGAGATGGCCCAGCCCTTGAATCATCTTTGTGTCCCTCCTCTGTACCCTTCCAAAAGCTCCACATATTTCCTGTGTTGGGAGCCTCCAGACCTGGATGCAGTACTCCAGATGGAGTACTGCATGAAGGCAGAGTAGAGGGGGACAATCACCACCTCTCCCTGCTGTCTACTTCTCTTCTAATGGAACTCTTCTAATGGAACTTCTAATGGCTTTCTGGGTTTCAAGTGCTCACTGCTGGCTCATCTTAAGTTTCTCATCAACTGGGATGATGAGTTAAAAACAGGTCCTAAGTCCTTCTCAGCATGGCTACTGTCAAGGAGTTATTTTTCCCAGTTTGTATACATACCTGGGGTTACCTCAACCCAAGTGCAAATCTTTGCATTTTGCTTTGTTGAACCTCATAAGGTTCACAGAGGCTCACCTTTTGAGTTTATCAAGGTCCCTCTGGATAGCATCCCTTCCTTCTGCTGTATCTACCACACCATTCAGCTTGGTATTGTAAGCAAACTTGCTGAGAGTATACTCAACCCCTTCATCTATTTCATTGCTAAAGATGTTAAAGAGTACTGGACCCAAGATGGACCCCTGTGGGGCACCACTTGTTACCAGACACGGAACCACTGACTCCAACCCCCTGCCTGCAATCTTCCAACCAGTTGCTTATCTGCCAAATATTTCACTTTCACATCCAAATCTCACCAAGTTAGAGATAAGGATGTGGTTAGGGACCATGTCAGAGGCCTTGCAGGTAGATGACATCAGTTGCCTTCCATGCCATTGGTTTGAATCTTGAAGAGATAAGAGGAACTTCATCTTTCTGTCTCTATGGGTAAAGCTTGTCCTAAGATACCTATGGGGCACATGTTAACCAAGGCAATTACTCTAATTATTAAGGTTTTTGGGATACCTTTATTTTAGTCTTTTTTTTCTTTTTTTTTTTTCCCTGCAGCGCTTTTTGCTGGTAGCTGAAACCCTTTGCTATGATATGTGATTCATTCTAACAAATTGCCAGGAGAAAATTTAGCAACCTTGTTTGAAAATGTTAAGCTTGTAGTGGAAACTTTTATAGCTTCTAATTCAGATGTGTGATCATTGGCAGTTTGTGAAATTTGTGTCAAAACATATTTGTATCATACCCAAAGACACTGCAGCACAATCTTCCCCTGGGAGCTGGTGATGGTTATCTTGACTGAAAGTTATGGATCTGTTGGACTGAAATGGGGAGCCTGTTACTGGAGAGCTCTGCCTAAATGATCAGGAATTTTCTTTTGTGCGCAATGTTTGCTGTCACCAAAGTGTCTCTGTTTTCTCAGTTGTATCTGGCTTAACACAGTCAGCATGCGTGACTTGCCAAAGCTGTGGCAGCTTGGAGTTGATCCTTGAGGCCTGGTTTGGAAGGGAGTAGGCCTAAAGTGCGTGCCTTCCACTCTCCAGCCCTTTCCACCTACACCCTGCCCTCCTGTCACTCTCTTTTGTCCCACTGAGAATGGGGAGCTGTCATGCATGCTCCAGAGCAGCCCTGTGTAGGTATTGGGGATGCTTTGCCTGGGACCCTTGGTTCTTCAGTATCATCACATGGAAGCAGTCAGGTGGCCGGCTGGTGAGCGTGGGAGTTAGAGAAGGCCTGTTGTGTGGTGTTGCAGCATTATTTCTATCTGAGAGCTTTGTGCTCCCTTTAAATACCATTCCAATGTGCTGAGACCAGCAGCATGGAGCGTTGGATTGTTTTTGCTCGGAGGTATGGGAACAGCTATTTTAATATTGCTTCAGCTGTGAGGATTCCTTCTTCTTAGTTATCAGTTGCTGGGGGATTTTTTTTATTGTGAAGTAAATCCAATTTAGCTTATACTCACAGCACACTTGAGTGAAAACCGCAGGGGTTCCTCATTACTACTCTGTGGTGCTTTGTTTCAGATGGTGTTTGGGAAACACCAGGGAGCGAGGTGTGAGGTTTTTTGATCTGTTTTTCTTTTAGTAGTGCTTATTTCATAGTTTGGTCTATACAGTGAATTTATGATTTGGGCAACTGCATTTTGTTGCTGTAGGCAAGTGCCATTGCTCTCTTTTGTTAGAGGAACCCTTGCTAAAACTGGGTTCTTGCCCAACTGCTGACATTCATTGTGAGGGAAGGAATGAAGGAAACCTCTGTGCTGGCCACTGATTGTGGGGACTGAAGATGTGATGGAAAGGCAGAAGCTTACAGAGTGAATTGTTTATTTCTGCAGCCATTTGTTTTCTTACAGTGGTGCAACAGAAGGGGATCTGCACAACAACCCTAAGTTTTGCTTTTTTTATTAAAAAAACAAGAAACAAATTAGGCCATCAACAACATAAGAAAGAGCTGCTAATTAAGCTTAGTCTGTGTTAATGAAGTCAGGGCCCAGTATATACTGATGAGTGTTGAAGAAGCCATGTGATTGTGAACTCCAGTGCTTTGTAGTTTGCTCAGCTTTTCATCTCTTGCTAGTGGGGATAAAAACCACTCTGGTTTCCAGCTTCACATTTCAATGTTTATTTTTATGTCTTTAAATGTGAGTTAGTCTGAGTTGATATGATGAAAGAATGGTTACTTTCAAGATTGTTTTTCAGTCCAAAAAATCCTGTGCACAAGAATAGAAACACCTATTACCTCTGCTAATGTGAGGCTGTCAAGATGTGCTAGTCCTGGGTGGGGCAATGCCTGTGATAGATACTCTTGCCTGCCCAGAGGCGTAGGCAAAGGGATGTTTCTAACTTTGTTACATTCCTAGTGCCTTAATTGAAACCCACAGGCTAATTCCTTCTTTTATTTCTAAATTCCTTCACTGCACTTAAGTGAGAACTTAAATAAGGAGGTGAGAAAGGCAAACTTAAGTCTTAAATTGTGAACTGACTACTGGCAGCTTGTGTTGAACTGATTAGTAAGTAAAATGCTGAATTTATCCTGTTTGTCTGTTCACTTCTCCAGGGCACTTCCATTCTAGTGCTGCTCTGCCAGCTACTTTGGGTGTGATAACTTTTGTCTTTCAAAAGCTGAATAGCACAGTTCTGTCATGTAAGCATATAATGTATTTTGGGGAAATAAGGGAGGTGGCTCTCAGTATGAAGCTAAGGTTAAATAAAGGGCAAACCGCAATCCAGTGCGGTTTTTGTTTTTTACCTCCTTATTTTTAGTTCATTTGGATTCCTTTTTGCTCCTGAACATGGTTGTAAGGTAATAGTTTGAATCTGAACTGTACTTCCAAAGTGTCTCAGTAGAATTAAGGTACAATGCTTAGAGTGGAGGAGGTACATAAGACTGTAAACAGTGACTACAGCTGGTGATCAACTGCCAGTTCTCATGAGCCATTTGTTTTGGGAGTACCTCAGTGGTGTAGATGTGCATGTCCTATAACAGAAGCCCACATTCAGAATAGGAAGCTTTTCCCTTCTGTTGTCATCACAAGAGTTTAATTGTGTATGTGTTGGTTTCTTTTTACTTCCTCTTAAAGGAACAAGCTGTTCTGACATCAGCTTTTAAAAGCCCATTAAGTAACTGGAGGGCATGCAGAACCATATTTTTCAGAGGAAACAATTGGTATGATGGTGAAGTAAAAGTTGGCCCACGCTCTGTCCTTTGCTGCTATGCAATTCTATTCAGTGTGAGGGTGTATGGCAGTGTGAAAGGGAACACAAGTGTTTTAGCAACTTGGTAAATTTGTTTCTCACTCAGCTACAACTCACTGACATTTTTAATGTCTTGTGGGAAAACTGATGTGTAGTACCATGTGTTTCACTGACTGGTAATACTGCTTTTTGGCTGAATGTTGCTAATTTGTTGTCTGAATCATAATGTCGGCCTTCAGGGATTAACTTTACGGACTCATAGGAATCTAAAGAAAATTAATTTGAGGGATAAAATAACTTGTCGCTGTTGTTAACAAAGCAGCAGTGTATTGGTTTCAGATAGTTTTCCAGTGATTTATAGCAGAAGGCTTGACATCACCCTAGATATAATGGCCAATTACAAAAATCCTAGTTTTAGAGGCTTTTGTAAAGCAAATATGGAAGTGTAGTTTAAGTGGGAAAGCATCTCCTGTTGGTTTTATTGCTGAGCAGATTGCTTTGGAGGGACAAAGGCAGTGAGGACTCTGGTTCTTTGCTCAACTAGAACGGACGCTCTGAGAGATGAGGTTTACGAATCTGTATCACTTCTGCCTCTGTTGCAGATCAAGTTACTTTGTGTCATTGGGATTTTTGTTTGTTTCTTTCTCTCTCTCTTTCCCTGGGAAACTTCTTTTGAAATGAGAGAAAAGGGGCTGGATTTTTAGTAAATGTCACATATGCTACTGCAATGCACAGTCTAAGCACTTAAATTAAAGAGAGCCTTAAGTTTGTAAGCCAGGGCTGGGGGACTGGTACTGCAGTAGTGTGGCCTGACCAGCTGGAGCTGGTATTATGCTGGAGAGTGGAAGAGTTCCCGTGTATGTTCTGGGAGGGGGGTTCACTGGGAGAAAGACAGAAGTTACTGAATGGTATTTAAAAAGAGACTGAATTTTAAAACTCAATGTATTCCGTACAGATAGTACTTGCAGTTAGTGTGAATGGGAAGGATTATCAGTAGATGAACAGAATTTGTGACTGGATTTTGTACAAGGCTAACTTTTTGGTCTACCAATATCACTTAATACGGCCTGTTTCCATCTCAAAGGAAAAGAAAAAAACCACAAAGAGGGGAAAAAAAGTCAAAATATTTGGTATATCTCAAGTTTAAATCTTGATTCTAACAGTCTCTTATAGGTGAGTGCTTGGCACAGAACATCTCTATAATTACAGCTGACTCCCAGATGGCATCCTTAAAAAGGAGTCATCTCCCTGCTAAGCTGCAGGCTGCAGCTCCTTCCTGTGCTTTAACCTGTAGATTCTCTCCTGTCCTTCCTCCTCATCCTACTGGGTCCTGGGCTGAGGTATGCTGATCCTGCACCAGTAGATGCCTGTCTGGCTGCCCAGCCCTTTCATGGGTTAGTGACAATTCACTCACCTTGTTTGTGATTCAGCTGCAATACCAAGCTGGAGGTGGGTAAGCACATGAGTGCTTCTAGGGCTATCCTGGCAGCTTTGCTGCATTGTTGAAGGAGGCTATTAGCTGCATCACAAACTTCACTAAGGACCTTGGCAGCTTATGGAGTAATGCATCAGGGCTAAGAAGTGGTGACAAAGTGTTGGTGAAAAGACTGTGATTTTGTAAGCTGCTGCTCTTCACCAGCTGGGAAGCTTGTGATTTTGACATGCATGTCATTGTCCATCCCAGTGCTGGTGAGTGCTGTGAAGCTGAGCTTAATGCAAAGGAGACACAGTGATTTCTGTCAGAGCTGAAACTATACCAAAGCCTTGTGTAGGCTTCAACAGATAAAGGTACCTCTGCTATTGAGTTTGGGTGGTGTTTAGTATTACCTGTTTTTAACAAGCTAAGATGAAGAGCAATACATTCTCACCCATGGCTTTCTTATTGTCTCTCTCCAGATGAACACAATGATGTACAGAAAAAGACGTTTACAAAATGGATAAATGCTCGGTTTTCCAAGGTAACATCAGTTTGAAAATACTTCTTTATTCTTTTTGATTCGTTGCTTAGAATGCTATTGGTTAAGGATACTTTGCTCTTTTGTAGAATGTGCCTAGTAAAACGTGTCAAAATATTAAATGAAAACGTACATCTGCTAGACAAAGCAGTGTTTATTTCTTCATTTTCACCACATACATAAACATTTCCCACAAAACAAAAATACTGCATGTCTTGTTTAAAAGCTCACAATGACAGATTCTATTTGTTGTTGTTAAAATACACTGTTGTCTGCATAGTGGTGTCTGGTCTTTAGTCATCTTTAAACAGTTTATTTTTGCATGCAGCTTTCTGAGTGTATTGAAGTAGATTCTGAGCAGCAGTCACCGTGTTTACTCTGTGCTGCTGAGTCAGCTTTGCTCATCCAAAATGCTCTGCAAACCTCCAGCTGAGGCCACCTGGTGTTGCCACTTTAAGTATTGACTGTGAAATTCTGTATAATTCCTTGCTCTTTCTGAATTTTCTCTGGCTCTCATGCTGTACATTTCTTGTTTTAATTCTCTGTATTGACTTGAGAGTTACTGAGGTTCTTGTTTTATATTTTGGGATGAGAAGGGAAGTGGTGGTTGCTTAGGGATGCTATTTAAAGCCCACTTTTTATGCCATTCTGCTAATAGTGAAAAATGACGCATTGCCCAGGAGTGCTGTCCCTGTGGGAAGTTTCCCTGGTTTACAGTTTGGGTGTGCAGAGGAGCCTGGGTTATGATCAGAGAAGAACTGTATTTTTTTTTCCCATTTTCCTTTTCTCTAGCCAGTATGGTGCTGGGTAGAATAAGGATAACTGCTAGTTGTCCTACTTTGAAAATGGCCTCATGTGAAATCCCAAAAGTCTATGCAAGAGTAGAAGGAATGTTTTGGTGCCTTTTAAATACAGCAGTGTGACAGTGCTATGGCAGTGAATGGCTGCCTCTGATATTCTTGGTCAGCTTAAAAAGAATGTTTTACCTTCCTTCTGAGCTTCCTGTGCAATCAGACACCAGGCAGTGCAAGGTTTCTGCCCTCAGCTGATTCCTTTTGGCCTAGGTTAGTTTTGGCTGGAAGCTGATATCCTGTACTCTTTAACCAAGGCATGCATGTCTAGCTTCCTCTTTAGGGGAGCAGTGTGTACACATAACTGATTGCTCTCGATTCTGCCTTTACTGCTGAAGCAGAAGAGCATTTCTGCACAAGCAGTTGGGTAGGGCAGGATTGTGTAAGGTGTGAAAACTTGGTAGGAAAGGAAGGCCTATTTTTAGAGGCTTACCTTGTCATAAAGATGGCATGGTCTTAGAAATGATGGTGATGACGAGGAAGTGTTATTTGGCTTGTTTGTAGAGGTTATGGACATGGCATTCTATGGAAATAAATACAGTTGGTTCCAGTCTTTATATACCCATGGATGTATTATACGAGAAGGCTTTTCCATTTATGTTATATATTCATACAGATCCTGCTTGCCCTCTGGGAGGAAGTTCTAGGTGCCATGGTCAGATACTAATTGTATTTGAAATAACTTGGTAACTTCATGGCCCATTAAAATATTCCTAGCTGTGCAAACCATGTTAATAATTAAAGAGATTTATATTTATGGACATACTCCAGACTAGCACACATCTAGTTCAAACTTGAGCATGGCCATTTCGCCATGTCAGGATGCAGACTTATGAAGATTCACAAAGTACTGTATTCAGATTGCAAGGAAATTGCAGATGTGAAACAGAAATCTCCTCCTCTAAGAGCCTAGTTTCAACTTTGAAAATGGATAGGGATTGATCACATTGTTACTGAAGCTTTTTGCATTGTTTAAAATTTCTTCAATGTGAACTAGGCTGAGTGAGCTGCTTTGTAGGACTGAGAGATTTTTGGAGGCTGGGTGAATGTATTTGACTTGCGTGTCAGGAAATGAAACAGTGACTGAGAAATATATGGAATTGCAAAGTTCACTCTAAGAATTTTAACTGTCCTTCCGCATTAACTATATTATAGTGCCCCTTCATCTAGCTGTGTAAATAAAAACTAAGTAACTGAGACTCTGCAGCCTGTTTTTGTAACTGGGGTTTTTGTATGCCATTGTGTAAAGTACTCAAGATTACCAAACTCGATTAAAGCAATTTGGTATAGATTTAGGAAGGATCTAGAAAGGGAGTCGTATCTCTCCTTTTTCTCGTCAGAGGGTAGGTAGGTGAAGGAGACACATAAGGCTCAACCATGCTGTAAGACACTGATAGCTGCTTTGGGCACTTGTCCCACAAAATGCAAGTTCTTGCTCTATTTTAGAGTTCACTGACTTGTTTTGTGCCCATTTAGATCTAAAATGCATCTTACTTGAAATTTCTTTTGTAATGAAGGGACAGGTAATTTAAAGCAGATAGAGAATTAAAGACAATGAGTGTTCTCAACCAAACCTCAGTGCTTGCTGTAGAAATCTGCACTTCAGAAGAGCAATATAATACAACTCACAAGCTTGTGATAGTTATGTAGCATGAATATTTTGTATAATTTTAAACAAAATCTAGCTGTTTTATAAATTATAGTTACTATAAAATTGTTAGATAATCTATTTCACGAAGCTTTAACCAATACAGATTTGATTTTGAAAGAAATGTTTATGTAGAAACAGAAGGGCTTGGGTTGGAAGAGACCCTGAGGTTCATCAAGTTCCAACACCTCTACTGGAGACAGGGTTGCCAGCCTCTAGATCAAGTACTTGATCAGATGGCCCAGGGCCCCATCCAACCTTAAACACCTCCACGGATGGGACATCCACAACCTGTCTGAGCAACCTGTTCCAGCACCTCGCCACTCAGTAAAAAAAATCTCCCCCCTGACATCTCATCTGAATCTCCCCTCCTTCGGTTTAAAACCACTCCCACTTGCCTTATCACTATGTACTCTTGTAAAAAGTTTATTTCCCTCATGTTCATATACTGGAAATATAAATACTGGAAGACCACAGTGTGGTCTCCCCTCAACCTTGTCTTTAACATGCTTCCAGGAGAGATGGTCCAGCCCTTGAATCATCTTTGTACCTCTCCTCTGGACCCTTCCAAAAGCTCCACATATTTCCTGTGTTGGGGGCTCCTGACTTGGCCACAAGTCCATGATTTCGTCCAACAATTCCTTAAAACAACCTGTGCTTTGCTCTCCTGAATTTCAGAGTCCTGACTGCATTCTTTGCCAGGCCCATGCTGCTTGAGGTCACAAACTCAAGCACGGCATGGTCACTGCAACCCAGGCTGCCTTTGATCTTAATATCATTAGCAGTGAGCACCAGGTCCAGCAATGCTTCACCTCTGGTCAGTCTCTCCAATATTTGAAACAGAAAACAGTTGTCAGTGGACTTCATATGTGGTCTTCATGTAATCTAGAGCTCTAACTGAGTCTTATTTTAGCTCAGACAGATAACTTATTCTGCAATCTGAAGCAAACCATCTGAAATATGTTATAGATTTTGAGATGGAGCTTGATCAGCGCAGAGAAGAGACTTGGGGAAGATGATACCTGTGTCAGCAAAGACAAGGCTATAAGTGGTCTTTGGAGGTCTCTCTTTTACTTATAGCTACTGGTTACTTACAGAGTTATGCATTAAATTGTAGATCTCACTAGGAAGCCAGAGTTTCCAAGGGAAACTTACATGAAAAGTGATTTTTTTCTCCCATGAAATGGAGCTCTATCCTCCAACCAGCCCTACAGGCTGATGCAGATTGTGGCTTGCCTGACACATGGGTACAACCCAAACCTCAAAGGCCAGGTAATCCTCAGCTCCTCAGTCAATGCCCCTAGGCTATAAAACAGGAGGAATCTCACTTTAATACCTTGGCCATGAAGTCACTGCTTGTTCCTACTCACTTCTTTCAGTTCCATTCTCAGAAGTAGATTAAAAGGTTACTCTTTTTAGTGTCACTGGAGACCTTCTGGCTAAAAGTAGAGTTGGAATCTATTTCCACAGAATAGATTTCTGCTCTGTCATCTGTAGCACCAGTCTTTTCCTTTTTGCAGTATTCACCTACGTTTAATAAATGCTTCTTCAGTTTTGCTGCACACTTTAATAAGGCAGGACCTCTGGATCTTCCTCTTCACAGCAGTAATTTGCTGCTTGAGCAGGTCTGGTCTGTGTGCAGAATAAGTCCAGGAGAAGGTAGAGAAATCGTTTAATAATGCACATGCATACAGTATTTGCTGCACATAAGTAGTGAGAGTGAACAGAGACTGCTGTGGAAAACTCTAGAAGGGTACTAGATTTCATAGGCACATTGAGTCAGCAATAAGTATTATGTCCTACTTTACACCCTGAAAGAACAGACATTCTGCCCTGTTTCTTTACAGCTCCTATTTACATGACCCTGTTCTTTTCTCCTTACTACCACAACCTCCTGTGTTTGCGGGCCTGACTGCCCAGCAAATTCTGGCAAATCTGGAACTTTTAATCATACTGCCTATTCTGTTCTCACTTCTTTGTCACTTAGTTATGTATCCAGTGAGACCCAGTTTTTCTTGACAAAGGTGCAGACGTGGTCTGTCTTTCCTTCCTTTTTCCATCTCCCACTTGACATCTCCTCATCTTCTCATCCCTTACAGGATTTGATTCTTGCATTGATAATATTTTTGCATCTTTTGCCCTGTTTTGCCCTTTTTATCTCCTGGCAAAGAGTCAGTCTCTGATGGCTTTCGTGTTCCTATTTTCCAAGGTATTCTTTCCTGAGTTTGCTTTCAGACTGTTTTTTTTTTTTTTTCCTCTCCTGCTGTTCCTGAACTTGGCAGGTAGGAGCCACAGTTAGTGCAAGAAACATGATGCCCTATATCTTAATTTAGATCCATGGAGTCGGATCTGTCTCAGCTTGTCGGAACTTTGCAATGTCACTCTAGAGGAAGTTCACTTATCCTGCATGGGCAAATTGAGACCGTTTCTTAAGGAATCATTATCTTCCATTTCATCTGGGAAATCCTCTCTTAGGGATGGCAAAAACGCTATTGTTAAGAAAGTTATGTTCTGCTGGAAGAGCACTAAACCCCTGGTTATGTTTATAGTATATATATGTATGTATAACATACACATATGAGAAGAGCACTGATTTTTCCTTTTTCTTTCTCAAGTTGTGAGTGCAAATGAACATTCTTGGACCTAGGACTTGCTAACATTCACAGAGACAGATCTTTCAAGCTTACAGCATGGTAAGCTCTCTCCTGCTCTGTGATTTTTCCAGAATTTAGGGTTAAAGAGCAAAGAGGAGGCTAATGAGAGGAGACAGCATCATCCAGTGCAGCTTCAGTGAAGCCTGCAAGAAGGCAAATGTTTGGTGTAGGGCTTTTGTGTGTGTATGTCCTGGGCTCTGGTATGTCCCCTCTCCTAGATAAGTACCTAATAAAACAGAGAAGGTGGCAGTGTACAAGCTGGTGATCTTGAACTTGGAGTGCTTAGTGATGAGATGGATTTTATGTGTCTTTAAAAATTAACACATTCCCTGCTCTACTAAGGATTAATTCTTGTGAATACTGCAACATCTTATCTAACTTTCTAAGTGTATGCTATATAAATATTTTCCAACATTTTTGCTTTTTAATTTTGTTCTGTTCTCCAAGGATGATTTTGCTATGCAATAAGCATCTGACTCCATACTTATGAAGACATATTGTTGCTCTACTGCTGACTCTTAGCAGATGTGATAAATCTTTTTAAAGACAGAAGTATGCCTATTTGAGGTAATTAATTTCACGTGACCTGGAAAACCTGAAGTCAAAGACCTTTTGGAAGGGATTTTTTTTGGGCAGGAAAATTCTGGAGTTAAGTATATGAGAAGATAGATCAGAAAGATTGATTAGGCAATTTAGACTGTCCTGGTAAATGTGACCTAAGATGGTCTGTAGTTCTCTTTCCAGTTGAGTCTTTGCGGTACCAGCAAGGAAATACTCGCCTGCTTGTAAAATAATCCAGTCTGCTCATTCCTACTGTTATCTAATGCTCAATTAAACTGTAAGATGTAGCTTCACTCAAAAAGGTAGCCAAGTTTTATTTAAAAAACAGGAAAGAAGAAAGAAAAGGTGTCTGCCTGAGAGACAGCGTGAGTGGAAAAGAATTGGTGTTTGTATGAACTGACAAAAAGCCTTGAAACATTTCTTTGGTGCACTTTTGTTTCTTATGTGGATTATTATTTGACCTCGTCCCAGAGGGAGGCAGTAGGCAATGCAGGAAATTATTTTTCTCTTCTAATAGGCTATGAAATGTGATAAGGATGGTGAGGCAATAATAAATTCATCTCTCTTGCATTTAGATACAGCATGAGAATGGCTGTTTTTTCTGCCTTTCTTGTAACTACTGTTGGCCTCTGCTCTACTAAGAGTGTAGAGTCAGCATTACCCTTGCTGGACTTCAAAGCTTGCGATGGTGATATGGACTGTAACTGCTGATTTTAGTTACTGCTCTGGACTTTGAATTAGAGTTTGACTGTAATTCATGGTCTCAGTTACTATCGCAGTTGTTGCAGTGTTTGTCTGTTCATCTTCAGGCATGGCAGCTGAATCTGGTTTAGGTACTGAAGTGAAGTCGTTCCTTTATCTGATCAGCAGGTTTTTTGTTTTTTTTTAAAAGGATCCAAGTTACCGTGTTGAAGTTTAAGTACAAGTTCATGTTAGTTCTGTTGTGTTAAACATATATTAATGTAAGGTAATGTAAATGCATTACTAGTAACTCTGGGACATAGGGAAAATACTCAGTTACTGATGACTTGTTTGTTTTGCTGGCTTCCTATGTCTGATATTTCCTCTTTTTAATGTGTTGTCAACCAGATATCTCAGGTGTCCTGTTGTAATGAGCTATCTTTAGGTTTTCAATTCCTTAAGTGATGGGTCTTAATTTTTTTTTCTTGTTAGTCTGCAGCTTTAAGTAGCTATTTAGTTGCTTTTAATTACTTCAGTGATATTTAATTCTGTCTGTAAGGTGTTTTCCTCCTGCAACTGTAAATTCTTATTTTTTATTCAGTACTAGTTCTGTATACTGATTACACTCGGACATATTCAGCAAAGAAGTACCAAGGGGAATAGAGTGTACTCAAATTACATCTGCCAGGTTGCAGCACATCTAATAGTTACATCTGCACTTCCGTAGCTCCTCTGTGTCAGTGGCAGGAAAATGGAAAGAAATATCACTTTTTAATGATAATAATAAAGTTATATAACCAATGTTTGTGGTCTCAAATTAGAAATTGGCAGGTTTTAACAGTTCTTATTTGTTGACATGATTGTTTACTTTTTTCATTGACCTTTTTGCTTTCTGAATTTTCCCACATTGAATTCCCATGTACTGGTCACATGATGTAGCAGCACTGGACATTTTTAGTCTGTATTAGTCATAATAAAGTATAGTTCTTACTTCTTGTGTTGTTTATAACTGAGTTGAAACTGAGTTAGTGGTGTCCATGGATTTCCTGGGAATGTTTGAACGTGACCAATGGTTCGTGTTGTTCATTAAGCACTAAACTCATTCAAGGTTTCTCCTTTCTCAACATAAAAAGGGGAGAGGGTCTTTGCAACTCTACTACTATCTACTAAATACTTATCTGTTAGTTACAAACAAACAAAAGCATCAATGCAAACAACAACTAAATAAATCTAACATCATGCAAAGTCATATAATTGAAGCTCTGCGTGGTTTTTATTCCACAGACTGCAATTCTGATGGCTGATCTTTGTGCTGTCCAGTAGCATTGGATGATTCTTTAGGAAAAGATAAATAAAATCTGTACCAGATTTTTATTTTTATAGCTTCCTTTGTTTTTGGGGAGCGCTTTTTGGCAAAGGGAAGGAATCATTTCTGCACAGTCATGTTGACAGGCCTAAATGACCTTTCCTTGCATCTCCCTCACACAGCAACTAATCCCAGATGCGTGTGAGGATGTGAGCCCCTGTCTTAAAGCTCATTGAGGTAGAGAGGCTTGAAGATGGCCAGCAGGTATGTAAGGGCTTCTGCTTTTCAGGATAAGGTCACTGGTTGCTCCTGCCCAGGTGGGGTGTGGCTCTCTTGCTAGAATGTGCAAAGCTGACGCCTGTGCTGATTTGGTCTTCCTCCTTATGGCCCTTGCCTTTCTCCAATTCAGAGGTCACTAAGAAGAGGCAGCTGCTGCCTGAGTCTTAGAATTGTAGAATCATTTAGTTTGGAAAAGACCTTTAAGATCATCAAGTCCAACCATCAACGTAACAGTACCAAGTGCACCACTAAACCGTGTCAATAAGCTTCATGTCCTCGTTTCTTTAGTATTTCCAAGGATGGGCTTCCCTGGGCAGCTCATTTCAATGTCTAACCACACTGTCTGTGAAGAAATTCTTCCTGATACCTAGTTTTAACTTCCTGACACAACTTGAGGCTATTTCTTCACATCCTATCACTTGACACCTGAGAAAAGAGACTGACATCCTGCTTACTGCAGCCTCCTCTCAGGTAGCTACTCTCCTCTCCAAGTTTGTGAATCAGCATTAAATCCACTTTCTGATGTAGACAGCAGAAGTTCTTTCCGTGCCCTCCTTACCTTATGTTATGGCAAGGGCAAAAGTCAGTGTGAGAAGAGTGGGCTGTTTCTGATCCTTGCTTGTGAATCCTCTGGTGGATAAAACACAAACGTTACCATGTTGCTGAGGTTATAGCAGACCTTTTTTTGAGATTACCTGCAGTCATTAGTTCTTTCTCTTTCCTTCCTATTGCTCTGCCTGCCTTTCTCCTCCCTCTTTCTCTTATGCCAGTCCCTATTGAAGTGAATTAGCTCCTTTCCCGCTGCCAGCTGAAAGCATTTGGGAGCCGACTTGGCCATTTCTTAAGTCTGTTAATTATGTTCTTCTGTCTGTCTTACGAAGCCCTTTTCTCTATTGTAGAAACTGTGCCTGCAGCTCTGCTGGCAAAGCGCTTTCAGGCTGTGAGAAGTTTTTGCCAATTTTATTTATTTATTTATTTTTGCTGTCACAGAAAATGAAAAACTACCTTCTGTTCACTGATACAAGTGTTCAGTGAGGGGGATGTGAATGTTTTACACCCTGTACTGGCGCAGTTCTTCTGGTACACTCTGTGTCCCTGCCTGTCCTTTATACTATCTTGGTAGTGTAATCTGGGCCCTGTTTTGTCTTTGAGAAAGGACTCTTTATCTGCCTTGTGTTTGTATAGTGCTTAGCTGGCCCTTAAGTACTTACCAAAGCAACCGTGACTAGCAATTTGCCCTTGCTTGAGTGCTTAGTATGGTTTATCACTGTCAGTCTCATAATGCACATACTTGCATTTCTTCATCTATTATGTTTGGTGATGGACTGCTGCTACTCACGGAATGCTGGAGAAGGATGAACTGTGTTCTGCTTGTGTCATCTTGAAGTGGAAAGCAAATAAAATACTGTCAATTCTGAAAAGGCAAAATTTAGATTGGCTTAGCATATCGTGGACTCTGCAAGAAGATGCTTTTTTATCTTTCTCAAATGTGTATATTCATGTGTGTGTCAGTGCATATCTGTATGAAGACTTCTTTTCAGGAGGACAGATTTCTTTCTGGAGATGAGATGTGTGGGTGTGGGAAGAACTGATGGGGGAAGCAACCTGCAGAGTCCAGGGCCTTACCTGCAGGGTCGGAGAGGACTTCTACCTGCCCCTTCTGCCTGAGCTCTGGTGGCTGCAGCACACCAACACAGAGCTGTCCTTGAGGCTGCATACTTTGCCACAGTATGACTGAGGGCAGTGCCCAGTGGGCTTTGGTGGCTTCATGCTGGTGGGCAGCTCAGCTCCACCACACTGTTTTTTAGTTCCCCTCCTCAGAAGAACAGGGAGAAAACACAATGTAAAAAGAAAGCTTATGTGCTGAGGTAAAAACAGGAAGGTCACTCACCAATTATCATCCTGAGCAAAACAGACACAGTGGAGGGGTATTAATATAGTTTATTGTCAACTACTAACAGACTGGAGTATGGAGAACTAAAGGTGAGTTAAAAACACCTTTCTCCTACCATCCATCCTGTTCTAACCTCCTCCCTGAGCAGTGCAGGGGAATGGGAGTTGTGGTCAGTCCATAACACTTTGTCATCTGCATCTTTAAGGTGATGCTCTTCTCCTGCCCCACTGCAGGCTGCTCCCTATGGGCTGCAGCTCCATCCCAGGGTTCTCCATGGGCTGCAGCTCCTTTCAGATTGCACTGTGGGCTCCTCCATGGCTGTGCGTGGAGATGTGCTCTACGTGGTGCCCATGGGTTGTAGGGAGCAGTCTGTTCCCCTGTGGGCCTCTCCTGGGCTACAGGAAGCTGCTGGTCTGTTCCTGGAGCACCTCCTGCACTGACCTTGGGGCCTGTATGACTGTTTCTCTCACATTCTTACTCCTCTCTCCCAGTTGCTGTTCTGCAGTATTTTTTTTTAACCTTTCTTAAACATGCTCTCACAGATATGTGACCAGTATTGCTCACTGGCCCACCTTTTTGATCTGGCTGGAACTGACCCTTAACCAGCTTGGAGCAGCTTGTAGACTCTGCTTGCAGAAACCTTAGCAGATTTTTCTCCCCCTACCTTTACCAAAACACTGTTGCAGAGACAAAATACATGGGGCAGCTGGGGTGATGGTGGATCATAACCGGTGCTCCAAGTGCTCCTGGCCCCATTGGAACCTGGTTTGGATCTTTGACTAGACAGGTCAAACTAGACAGGTTAGGGATCTTGTGTTGTGACCCCTGTCTGCTACTGCACTGCCCCAGCAGCATTCCAGCTGTGTGGCGGGCCCCGCAGTCTGAGGTGCAGCTGTACATCTATGATCACAGTGCCTGGCCTGCCTTAGGGCGGGCTGGTGCCTGGGCAGAGGAGGACTCTTTCTTCTGTCAGCATTGCCCCGAAGTCATTCCTTGTCTTCTCTTGGGAAATGGATGTATGGAAGCACCTGTGTGATGGTAGCAATGTGGGCTGGCTTTGTACCCTGATGGACAGGCTGCAGCCACCTGGGGAAATGCTGCTATTAGGTGCTTGTGTGTCTCTCAGGTGCACCCATGGGAAGCCAGAGAAGCAAATTTCTGGCTGTGCTGATGGCTGTTCTGCAGTGGAGGTGGTGATGGGCCGTGGGTGGGTACTGCTGCCCCTCCTTGCCAACCTCTGTGCCTGCAGAAGAGTTTCCAGTGAACTGAATTCCTTCCCAGAGAGCACTTTGATAGGCTAAACCCATTAAATAAGAGGCTTTTAATGCCGCTCTCCATTATGGGAATAGCTGATACTTTAATAAGGAAGGAGTAGTTTGGATTGCAGGAATAATTTAATATTCTTCTGTTTTCTCTCCAAATGGACAGAACGATGTGGTACTTTGAGGGCCAATGAAATGAAAAAACGATTCTCTTGAGAAAGCAAATCTGCATTATTTCTGCTCTTGCAGCAGGGTGCAATGCGTGGGGCTGGGATGTACCATGACCTGTTGAAATGAATGGCTGCATGCTCTCAGCATCCTTGGTGCACTGTATTAAATGATGCTTCTTTCTGCTTTTTCAGCAATTTTTTTAAGTTTACTTTTTCAAACTACTAGATCTATGGTAATGAACTTATTGAGGATATATAGCTATAGCATTCTCAATTTTGAAGTTTTCAATCTGTGTGTTACATGTATGTACATTTCTTTAATTGTTTAATGGTCTGTTATGTGAGAAGGTGCCTAGTTTATGTGTCTGTGTGCAGAGCCTGGCTTTGATGCTGTCAGTATCTAGCTGGAATAATTCAAATGCTTTCTGTAATTTTAAGTATACTAGTAGTTGGTCAGAAAGCTTCTTACCATAGGTGCTTGCAGTGGAACATATCTAAATTCCTCTGGGCCTTGTGATTGTATGTGCTGTGCTTTCACACTGCCTGCTTGTGACAGGCTGTGCACAGCTACTTTATGGCTAATGGGCATCTGCTATTACAGCCAGTGAGTGGTATTACATCCAGCCAGACCTCTACTAGCTCCTGTCTCTCCTGACAAGCGAACCATTTCTCCATGCCCTTACCAACAGACTTTGAGTATCTTCTGTGTGGTGATGCAAACCAAATCTAAATCAGATCTTTCCGCTGTTTTGTCCTTGTGAATCTTCTCCTCACATTACATACCTCAAACTATATGAGAGGTTTCTTGTTCTGCAGCTTCAGCATGCCTTAAAGGTTTAGTCAAGTTGCTATGAGAACCAAAGCATCTGAGAAGTGCATGCACTAGGATGAAAGTTTTGTGCCCTAGAAGGGGTATGGCTGAGCTTAGGCAGTATGTGATGACAAAACATTATCAAATACTGGCGTTTAGTGAATGCTCCTACTGGGTGTTAGTCTACCAGCTGTGTATCTTTCTACATCCTTTATCTAAGCGTGTGTAAATGTATACACACACACTTTCAGGCAAGACTTGTGAAAGTAATTAGAAATAAATTTGTCGGGAAAACTCATTTTGGGTCTGATTTACCATTAGAATGAGGCCAGTGTCTGTGTGTTTTAACTAAGTGGCCTTGCTTATATGCTCATCCTTTTTGCCATTAGGTCAGCTGGCTGAAACTGAGTGAGTGAGATGTGTTTCCGTAAAGGACACTGAAATGTGGCTCTACAGCTACTAAATCTCTGATATTGTGTGCATAGTTCTAGTACTATCAAACCCAATACAACTTGATATTTAAGGAAAGCCCAAATGACTTCTTGAAGAAAACAGATATTTTGTCAGAAAACGGGATTAAGTTGGTGGTTGTCTTTTTTTTTTTCTTTTTTCAAATTACTAATGGACATTGAGGCAGAAGGAGGAGAGTAAAGGTATAGAAGATTTATGTCAACTAATTCATGTCAGATGGATCTTTAGCACCTTTTTTTCTGAATAGCAGTGTTACAAAACAAAGGAATAAAAAAAGGCAATATTAGAGTCTTAGGTTTTTTGTTTTTTTTTTAAAGAAAATATTTATTTCAAATCGACTTTTCAAGGGGACAATGATAGCAGCAGCTTAATTGATCTCCTGGCAGCCAGCAAAGGAGTATTAAAGGGAAAATGCACTTAATGACATGGTCAGCAGCTGTCTTAATTCCCCCTCACTCTGAAAGAATTTGTCCCAATAGATTCTTTCTGAAAAGCCTCAGTTACCTCTTCCTCTACATATAGTTAGACCAAAACATTCTTTCACAAATAATTCCTCATGTATGCCACGTTTTATTTTTAGCCATTTTTGCATCTGTCTAGTGTTTGCCAGGACATGCTCATTCTCAGTTTTAAGCTGCTGATGGAAAAAAGGCAGGGATATCTTCCTGATCACTATCATGGTCCTGTGGTTTTTATCTACTACATTCAGTAACAAATAAGTGCATTAACAGATAAAGAAGAAAAAAGTGTCCTTTTCAGGAGTGTACTGCTTAAATGATGTTTTTATTACCACGTTTGTTTGTTTGTTCTGCAGAGTGGAACGCCCCCAGTCAAGGACATGTTCACGGATCTAAAAGATGGAAGGAAGCTTTTGGACCTTTTAGAAGGTCTGACAGGGAAACCTCTGGTAAGAGAAATGTGTGTGAGTTGTATTTCTATTGAGAACAAAACAAACTGTTCTGCGATTGTTTTTTGCTGGTTTGTTTTAATAAATGTTTCTATCATGAAATCTGACTTGATGTCTACAGTTCCAGTGAATTTCCTCACAGCTCTACTGGTAGGATATATAGAGTTAGTTGGAAGCCATTTGTGTAACTTGCATTTAAGAGTTAACATGCTGTTTAGCGAAGCAAATAAAAGCCAGTGATATTGTTCACACAGTAAATATTTTTAATAGAGGTCTTTAGAGGTCTCTTTGTAGTTGATTCAGAAGAGTGAACTACTTCTAACATTCTCATGAAGGATCCCTTAGATAAAGGAGGAAGAAGGAAAGACAACCTTTAGTAGGCAAAACAAAAACCTGCATCTCCATTGGAAAAATCTTTTGTGATCTGAGGAGTTTGAAAAGGCTGAAAAATTACACAAATTTTGTTTAGATTTGAGAACGTGCTTTTGAGGCTGAAAACTCTTAGCTGTTAACACTGAGTCAGAGAGATGAGGTGAAACCTCTGCCATTACATGGGACTGACCTCTTGATTTAACTTTTTATGGAAATCTCAAGTTGGTTTATTACTCTTAACAGGAAATCTTCAGCCATTTAAATTTTTACCTTTGAAATTTGCCTTTTATTTTTTCTGAACTCATGCATTTAACTAGTAAGTACTTAAAATGACTTAGGGTCTGATTTGAAGTCTGTTGAAGTCAACAGGAATTTCTTGGTTTCTAATTCAGTTGATTACTGTGTTCCATGTTCAGCTCCCCACTCTTGCAGTTTGATGATGTTCTATTGCGGGAATTGAATTGTGGTGATTAAAAACAAATGAAGTGGTAGATACTGTCAAGAGTTGCAGTATTTTTTTTCTCCTGATTTAAAGAGAAGAGAAAGGTCGAGAAGCATAATTTCTTCCCAGAGTGCAAAGATTTAGCAGGGCTTTGGTGCCAGAAAACTGAATTGCTGCTTGTTCCCTCTTGGGAGCAAAAAAATTCCAGCTACTCTGGCAAACATTCAAAACCCTCAGATTTTCCCTCAGAACTCTCATTTTGCTGTTGTATTGCCAGTATGGAGTTCTACAGATGCTGGAAATAAGGATTCTAGCTTAAGATGAAATGAAATATACTTAAAATACAAGGCTTGTCTTGTGCCTTAAATGGAGGAATTTGGTTCTGGCAGGTTTTCATCGTGATGATTATTTTGAAATTATTGTGGGTGAACATTTTTTTTCTATTTAAAAAAAAAAGTCGTGAGAAAAGAAAGATAAATTTTTCTATTGCTCACTAACTTGTATTGCTTTGATCAGCTAAATTTGTTCTGATACAGACAGACTGTCAATCTTTTTCAGCCTAAAGAACGAGGTTCCACAAGAGTACATGCCTTAAATAATGTCAACCGAGTACTACAAGTGTTGCATCAAAACAACGTAAGCATGCTTTTCCACAACCCTTTTTTGTGTACTGTTTAGTTTATTCCTGTGTGAATGCGAGTTCAAAATGCAGATAATAAAGATTGTAGCACTTAAAATGAGAATTCAACAGGATAGGTAAATTGTTCTCAATTTTCTTCATCCAGTGTTATTTCAGTGTCTGGCAACTTTGTGAAATCCTAAAATGCCAATTTAATCCTAGTATAACTAAGATGTGTTGGTATTGCTATGATGTGTTCTGCTCTGTAAAGAAAGCTGACTTGTAACCCTGCAGTACATAACTCGTGGGCATGACAGGACAAATAGCTAATTTCCAGTGAAGATTCATGACTTGTGCAAAAGTCTCTGAGGTTATGACAGGTACTGTGTCTTTGTATTTTCATGTCCTGCTCTCCAAATCCGTGGAGATCTTTCCAGTGACATCTGTCAACTCTGTCATATTTTTTCTGAGTGTTCCTGACTTTGAACTTTGCTAATGGATCAGGAGAAACAAACAGAAAACTCCAGCCACTCATCTTTAAGAAAAATGGAAATAATAGCTGTTTGCTTTATTTTAATTTTAATTTTTATTCTTGCTGACTGGAAACTAGTAGTTCTATAGCAAAGTAATTTTATTTTTCCCCAGATAACAATTCCTGATAAGCATAGTTGTCTATAATTAGAATTTCTATTTGTGAATATCAAGGCACTGAAATAGTTTAATAACAACATTCTGGCAAAGAAATTCATCTAGTGAAAAAGGCGCTGATATATTTATGTAAACTGCTGATTGAAGGTTACATGAACATGCTATCTAATACTGCAATTTCCATTCCACATTCATAAACTAGTGTCAAATTTCTAGGAAGCAGCCAAATTTTAGTGGTGGGTTGTTTGTTTTCCTTCTTTGAGGTACTGTAAATATTGATTTTTTTTTCGTAAGGATAAGTAATAGATCTTTCCTACTTGAAATTAATTTAATTTATGAATATAATAAATAATATGGTATTGAGTTACAATAATTAATTAGTTCTTCCATAAGCTAATGTTTCCAGAAGTAAACAGATGGTGTTAGTTATCTGAAAGTTACTGAGGTCAGGTATGATTTATACCTACTGCTTAGCTTCATTAGAAGGTGTCTGTGTTTAACGTGAAGGGAAAACCAGGAAGCAGTTGCATTCTGTGACCTGTGACTTTGTGGCCTGTACAGTATTTATAACTTTGAAAACAAAGTCAGGAAATTTTTAAAATCCATATTGTGAAGAACAAACAGGCCTACAAGATGTAGGTGTTTAAACGATGATGGGACTTCATATATCTGATGAGCAGACTGACTCTATGTGATGAATCTCAACTTATTTTTGATTTATAGACCTTTTTTTTATTTTAAAGCAAGCAAAAGAAAAAAAAAACCAAATCATTATATATAGCCAATATCCATCTATTTTCAGTAGTATTAGAAGTCTACTGTCAGCTTTCTTTTATTGGTTGACTTCACTCAAGTCTTAGTTGTCCATTAACCATTTAGTGAATTGCTATCTGTGTGCTGAAAAACACTGGTTTAATAAATAAGTCATTAAAATATAAAATTGGATGTATGGTTTCTTTCATGTATGGTGTAGGTTGCAAGGGAAATACAGTACTTACTGTACTTAACAATAATTATGCTTGTGATTAGAAAAAAAGTGAAGTTTTTTTTGTTACCCATTCTCAGGAATGTTTCTCTTCTTTTCAGTTGAAAGAAAGATTTTGTCATACAAGTGTTTTATTTTTGTGCCCTTCTCATTTAGTCTTTCTGCTCCTTGTGTTCTACAGTGCTCCAGATTAAACTGTGTAACGGTGTGCACTGATGGCAGTTCTGATGTGTCCAATTTGCATTTGCCTCAAGAAAGTATATCCCCAATATTTATTAAGAGGACTCTGTTAAAATTCCATCTACTGTGAAAACTCAGAGAGGTCAATCAAAAAATCCAAGTACCCTGAAGCATAATTTGTGGTTCTTTGTTAATCTCAAAAGCAAAGTTTGGGTTTGATTTCACTAATTAGGATGCCTACGGGGGAAAAAAATTGTGTAGATGATATCTGTAAAAAAGTATTTACAGAAAGCCATTGTATTCTTGCATTCTAGGTACGTCTTACAAAATAAAATGAAACTGACAGCAAGAGGGTGGGCTCAGTTGCTGTCCTCTAATTGGCCATGGTATTGAATTGCTAGCTAGCTCCTTGGTCTGAGTTTTGTTGGAATGAACAGTGCTGTTCCCGGATACAGCTCTTAGGGTTAGTGTAAACTGGGAACTGGATAGCACAACTTCGTTCTGGGGCAAGGATGAGAAAGGGAGAGAAAAGCTTCACCACAGAGTTGAAATAAGTGTTATTTGCTTCTGGTACTGGAGAATGAAGCCCCAGTCTCTACACTGTATGGGAACTTGTTTCAGCATCTGCTGTATGGAGGTATTTTTTTCCTCTGCTGAAGTGAGCTGTAACTAGTCCTGTTTCCATAGGCCATGGTGGTGATTAATGCAGTGTGCTCTGTTAGGTTCCTCCAAAAGATGGAGGTTGGTGCTTCTTTGCTTTGACTGAATGGAAAGGAGGAGCCTGGATTCAGATTCTAAAGAAGCAGTGTGTGGTAGCGTGCTCTAAGCTCCTCTTCTCCTGAGTTGTGGGTACTGAACACTGGACTGGGTAGCCTCATGTATTTTCTTGTGTACTGAAGTAATCTCCTTGTCTCTCTTCTCATTTTTTTTTTTTTAATGTTCTCAGTTCCAGTGTCCTAGGACATATAGAAAACTTGGACATCTTGTTTCTGCCTTGAGTTTTTGTCTCCTTGTGTAAACTTGTCCCAGTTGGATGCTGATTCATACAAAACTGTAACAAATGTCATTTGATAGAGTTGATCTGACCTTTCCAGGTGGAGCTGGTGAATATTGGAGGAACTGACATTGTTGATGGAAATCACAAGCTGACACTGGGGCTGCTGTGGAGCATTATCTTGCATTGGCAGGTGAGGAGGATGTTGTGAGACCTATTCCCTTCCAGGAATCATGTGCATCTAATCTTCTGGGATTCTCACAAGCCTTTCTGGAATTTTGGCAGTGTAAAATAAATAAATAAATAAATAAAAGCTTCTGTTCAATTCTAGGCTTTATCTGTAAAGACAGGCTGTTTGGTTTCCGACCTCTGTCTGTTGGCTGCCTCCTGCTATGTGTATTCTCATATGTGCTCTGTTGTACTTGCTCAGTTCTGTACCTAGGGCTGTTAATTTCAGGAACTTTTTGTGCTAAAACATTGTTTATATTTCTTCCTCAAGACTTAAGCATTTACGTTTGCAAGTGTTTTTTTGCTATCTTGGTAACTGTGTTGAGCTTGCATCTTTTATGCTGCTCTGGAGGTTTGTTTCTCAGCGTCATAGATTGAATTGCTCCCTGTTTATCCACATACCTGAAAGGATCACTGGATTCACTTGGAGGGACTTCAGCGGATGCTTGTGCATAGCACATCAAACAGCGCACTTCCTGTGTTGGCTGAACAGTTATCCTGTTCTTGCCAAAAGCCTCTGCAGAGCTGTATTTTTGGGGTTTGTTTACTCATGGAACCCCAGCGCAAGGCAGCTAGAAATATTATACTTCATGGTGAGTGCTGGCAGCACTGAGGAGTGGGGGAGGGCTGTAATGCCAGGAGTAATTTGTCATTTATTACATGGTGCTTTACTGGTACTTGTAATCAGTAGAGAGTAAAGATGGCCTGAAGGCTCCTATTCTTACCTCTCATATAAGGAGCTATGTTTGACTCATAGCTTTTAATGAAAAAGAGCTTTTCCTGGTTTGTAAAGTAGCTTGGTTCAAAAGTTTTGTAAGAAGAAGCAGAGAACATGTCTGTAAGGTGTAGGTGCTGCTGTCTTGCAGGTGAAGGATGTCATGAAGAATATCATGTCAGATTTGCAGCAGACCAACAGTGAGAAAATCCTGTTGAGTTGGGTTCGGCAGTCCTCAAGACCTTATAGTCAAGTCAATGTTCTGAACTTCACAACGAGCTGGGCAGATGGACTTGCTTTTAATGCCATCATCCACAGACACAAGTAAGTGACACAGTTCTTCCCTTACCTATTGAAGTAAGCTGGCCTTTTTCCCTCATGTCTTTGTGCTTGTAGTCTTCTGGCCTGTCTCAGTAGTTTATTTTTGTTGTAGTAACAATAACAGTGCATAGATATTGCCAGAGCCTTGCCAAAAACAAAGCCAAAGCAGCAGTGCAACTCTCACAATTCTCACATGTGCACTCACTGTGTGGATTTTACCTTCCACAGAGGTATCTGCTATACACAGTGTGTGCTGAGTGGCTATATATATTGATTGATCTATATCAATTGTGTTGCTTCCTCTTGCATTTTTGTTCATTTTATCTTTCCTCCCATGCAATGGGAAAAATTCCTCTTTCAGTTTGCTGTGTCATTTCAGTGAGAAAGTGCAGAAGCTTCAGGATGAAGAAGTGAGAAAGATGGGCTTTGTAGCTCTTTTTTCGTTTTGAATATATGCTACTTGACAGACTGTATTCAACACTTTCAGGAGAGCAACTTTTTGCATTTATTGTTGAATAGAAGAATGAAAGGAGAATGAAGTAGTTTTTTCTTTGTAGTTTATAAAGAATGGTGTTAAAACATCTTGTGTTCTTTCTGATTTTGGGATCTTACCGAAATCTTCATTTTACAGCCTGCTACAACACTTGTGTACCTGTGTGCATGATCTATCTGCTTCTGGGCAACTGAAATGAAGTCAGTTCTTCTTTTGCATGGATTGACTGTTCTTTAACATAAATAACTATTTCAACATTGTAGTGGTAAGATGATATTGTCTCCTGGCCACCAGGTAGCTGTCATAGCAAATACTTCATATATGCTGAGTATAAATATTCTGGGTGTAGGTAAAGTGTTCACAAAGTCTGTTCACTTTGAGCCTGCTGTTCCCTGCTCTTCACCCTGTGCTGATTGAGCTAAAATAGGCTTGCTGCTTTCAGCCTGAGCCTGGTCTCATGTACCTGAGTGTCTTCAGGAACTGACTGGTGCATGGATTCAGGCTGAACACAGGGAGCATCTGCCCCACACTGAGGGCTTCTGAAAGTTTACAAGGGCTGTTTTGGAAAGGCAGAGAAATACTAACAGAAGTCTCTGGAGTTTACGGTGCTGAAGTGTTAACAAGGTGTGATCATTACAGGTGGTTTTCTTGTCAGTGTAATTGACCACAGAGGCATAGCTCTGCTAGTGAACGTAAAGCTTTGTGTTAGAGAAAACACCAGCTTTAGACACAAATGAGACTCACTTTCCTCGGAACCAATACTGAGAAGTACAGAGGTATTAAAATCAGCTTTAGGCTATTTGTGGTCCTTATGTCCTGTTACTTTCTGCTTGGGCTTTCTGGGATCCGAAATCTGTGAGCTCTGCCCTTTCCAAAGCACTGCTATGTAGCAGAAGACCCCATGAAACCTTAGCATGACTGTGCTTTCCCCTGGCTTTGGAAAACTTCTCATTGTGACCTGTCTCTCTGCTGTTCTCTCTGAGCTTTGTATTTCCTCTTCTGGGAAACTGGAAGGCTCAGAATTCTTAACACCCTAAGTCTTACAGCAAGGCACCATTTTTCTCCACGCTTCTAAGACGTCTTGAGCTGGCTTTGAATCTAGGTGGCCTTTGAAGGAGAGAACCTGTAAAAGACCTTTGCAAGGAACAAAGGGATTGAGGGATGTTGCAGAATTGGTAGCACTACAAAGCTTTTAGCTTACCTGGATCAGCACTGCCTCCCTGCCTAAGGAATATTTTCAATATTGTGTTTTTTATTTAGTTTTGTTCTCGGAAACGCTTAATATATAGGGGAATTTTTGTGGTTCCTATTCAGAGGTTTAGTAGCTCACTTTTCTCTTTATGCCTATGAACAATCACTTGTAGTTCTAACTCTGTTGTAATATTTAATAACTTTGTAACACAGTACTGAAGTTATATGAGGTAATAGGACATTTTACTGTGTTAGTCCCTTTTGTTTCCTGATATTAGTCAAGTTCTACTTTGACTTGAATTCTGTTCTTTGGTACAGGGTGTTTTTTTTCTGTTGTTTCGTTTTGCTTTGTTTTTTGTTTTCGGCTTTTTTTTACTCCTGAGTCAATATCTAGGGTGCATTTTATTAAAATTTGTGTTACCATGGCAGTAGGAAGGTTACTGCATATCCAATACATACATTTCAAAGAGTTTTTCAAAGTAAAAGTCTTTTCTAAAGCTTTGTGAATCTGTGTGGCTTCTTGCATTGAAGTACAGAATTCCATCAGCATGTGTTAGGATCTTTATATATTGGACCCCCTGTGTCAGCTTTTCTTCTGGCTTTTTGCTCCTCAGACCCTCCTGGTTTTATGGCCTTCATACTTTTACTAAGCATGATGACTCAACAGATTTTAAAAGAATACTCTCAGATCAATTTATAACTGCAATAAGAATTAAAAGAACTGAAGGCAAGCCCATCTCATCCTCTCTAGTTTCTGTAGAATGCAGGATCAATAGCAGTATTTTGACGAGAAGCCACTGTACAAAGGAATGTCAAGTATTTTAATGGTTCGCAGCTTTACTGATGTGCTGCTGCAGCACTAGGCTGTTCATACCCTGTGGGTATAGATAGCAGTGGGAGGGGACCCTCTTTGCTGATCGTTTTTCTCACTCCATACTCTCTTTACCCCTTAGATCTGCTGATATGTTTTTGGGTATGCAACTGAGCTGGAGATTTGGCTTGGTTAATGCTAATACAAGGTGAAGGGTGTTGGGAAACTGGCGCTGTGAATTTATCTGCTCTTTGGTCTAATTCATAACGTGATTCTCATGAGTAGTTCAGATTTTTTTTAAAGCAGGGAAAAAGGCCATGTGGAATGGCAGGTTAGCAAGTGTGGAGACTTCTGCTCCTCACTGTGATGGTCTCGGTGGTCACTGAGCTACATTACAAGTTTCAATGAGGCTCTCTAGAAACAGAGTAGAGTGACTCTTGATTATGTGTCAGAGCCTGACACAAAAACCAGGTAGTGGGTATAACATTGTAAAGAGAAAAAATTGAAGAAAATTGGTTCCAGAACAAATTATAAACACGGAATTTCCTTATTTTCTTATTAGCACTTAACCTCTAGTTGCACTTAATTAGTATATATACAAATGAAAGGTGGATAGTGCTGTGGACGTGTGGTCACTTAATTTATTTGTGGTGGCCAGTTTGTCACCAAGAATATTTTTGTATTTGTGTGCATATACACTGGAATTTGTATTCTGTATCTTTGTTCACATTTATATTACTTATGTAGCTACCTCTGCATCCATAACTTAAAATTCTGAATGGTATGGATTTTTAAATTTAAATGCGTTTTACTGTTCTTTTTTTTCTGTTTTGTCTTTTACTTTCAGACCTGAATTCTTCAGCTGGGACAAAGTTATAACTATGTCTCCAGTTGAGAGATTGGAACATGCTTTCAGCATAGCCAAAAACCACCTGGGAATTGAGAAACTACTGGATCCTGAAGGTGCAAGATAGTTATTCAGCTTGAATTGAAGCTCTTTGAGCTCTTCGTAAAGAAAATGCTTATATAGACATTTATTATTACTATACGTTTCAGCAATTTTATGCAGTGATATTTTCTTTCAATCCCTCAAATCTGAGGTTAAAAGTATGTAAATTGTAGGGTAAGAGCGTGCTTCTGCATGTGTGTTTCAGTTTCTTGAATGTTAGGGTTCAAATTGACTTACCCTTCAGAGATAGCATATAGGAAGATAAACAAAAGCCAGGTAACAATTTTTATTTTGTGGAGGGGTTCTATTGCAGATGTGCTTTGCTGATGAAGTAGAGCATTTTGTAGAATGAGATAGCTCAAGAGCTTGTAATCTTTTGTTGTTTGTTATGTACACTGCATATAACAGTAGCTGTCAATGCTGTGAGTACTTACTGTGAGTGCTTCTCAGGAAACTTGTATAGCCCTTTCTTAAAACCCTGAGCTGTCACTCTGCTTTGAAATGAGTCTCTGAAGATCCATTCTGTATGACAAACTCTCAAACTATGGATTCAAACACCACCAACACCTTTTTTATCTATCTATCTATCTGCCTGCCTGCCTGTCTGTCTGTCTATCTATCTATCTAATCAACTTTTCTACTCATTCAGCTTTGAAAATAAACTCATAACCCCAGGTGTATGTGAACCAGAGTCTGTTAAACTTTTCCATATGAAAAACAAACAGATGAACTGACCTATGCTGAGAGTGAGGATAGAACTCAAGTGGAATTGTGTTTTTGCGGGGTTCCTGATTGGCATTTCTGCTTGGGACATGCTCAAGAATGTTTCCAAAGCTGTTTTTATTTCTCAATAACTTCAGCTTTGGGCCCTTTAAAGAGGCCATGCCTTTTAATATAAATTCACTGCAAATGTAGAAAATTATTTTTATTTCATTTTTTCCTTTGTACTTTGTGCTTTCAACATCCATGGAAACCTGACCTTTTAACCAAAAGCTTATTAAAGGATAATTAACAGGGGAAGCTGGGCTTTGCTCTGTGTGTGAAATATTACTGTCTTAACTGTATTCTATGTAATGATGTAGAAAAGCAGTTTCCTTATTAATCTCCCACCCCTTTCTTTTTTTTTTTTAATACAGATGTTGCCGTACCACTTCCAGACAAAAAGTCTATTATCATGTATTTAACATCTTTGTTTGAGGTCCTTCCTAAGCAAGTCACCATGGAAGACATTCGGGAAGTGGAGACCCTTCCAAGGAGATTCAAGCAGGAATGTGAAGATGGAGAATTCAACTTGAAGCAGGTGTGTTTTTTATCTGTTTGTTATCGAAGCCTAGATGCATCTCTTTGTCAGGCTTGTCAGTTCCCTGGAACATTCTTTCTATCTTATTCAACATAATTGGGAAATCAAAAAAAATCATACCATCTTATTGATTGGCTTTATTGACTTCATCTTCCTTTTTCTTTTCTGTTTCCTGTACATGTTCCTTTTCACCAAGGTAGAAAGTTACATCTACGTTGTGTGTCTTCTGTCTGTTTATTTTCCTTCTTTACATTGTGAAGTTGGAGGGAGTAGCCTGAAGTCTGTAATAGCATTAGCAGCAGGACTACTAGTGGTGGTGGAATATGGTGGATATTTATTTCTGTGAGAGGTCCACTGCCCTGTTAAATAAGTAAAATTAAAGATTTCTATCCAGATTCTTTATTTTGAAATGGAAATTAATTAGTGGTAACTGTTGGCCCTTCTAATTAGAAATATTCCTAACAATTAGTTTTACAATTTTGTAAAGGGTTGAAAGGAATCTTAGTTGTTCTTAGTGTGATTTGTGAAAGTATCTTTTCAGTTTTTTGAAGATGTCACTTTTCTTTTGGCTGCCTAGGCTGTGGCACTTGATGAAGAGCAGAGCAGTTCTAGAGCAGAAACCCCCAGCACAGTGACCGAGGTGGACATGGACTTGGATAGCTACCAGGTTGCTCTGGAAGAAGTCCTCACATGGTTGTTGTCAGCTGAAGATGCATTTCGGGAACAGGAAGAAATATCTGGTGATGTTGAAGAAGTCAAAGAGCAATTTTCCACCCATGAAGTAAGCAGTAAGCTTTTCTTAAGTTATTTCATAGTTGTTTTTTTTTTGTTTGTTTGTTTGTTTTTTTGTGTCTGTGTGAATGTGTAGGGGCTGCAGAGCTTCAGTTTTCTAGTCCTTATCAAAATACTGTGTCTGTTTCTTTTGTCTCGGTGAGTTAAAAGCACCTGTAACCGTTGGCTTTTTTTTTTTTTTAATTTACAAATAATTGTTCATTTGGCAGTAAAATAGCTCTTCTTAGAAGAAACTTGCAGTGTAACAGGTTTGGAAACTTTTTTTTTTTAGTTGGTTTTCTGTTTCTGGTTCAGTGGTGTTAAAGAATTTTTAGGTTGGAAGAGACCATCTAGCTCCAACACATCTGCCACTGACAGGGAAGCCTTCTACTAGACCAGGTTACCTGGAGCCTCATATAATGTGATCTTTAACACTTCCAGGGATGGGGCATTCACAGCTTCTATGGGCAGCATGTTCTAGTTCCTCACTTGCAGTATCCATGTTACAAAAACAGTCTAACCCAGCCTGATGCTCGTTTCTCTGCCAACTTCTGAAAAGCTTTATCAGCCCAGTGTTGTCTGCTGTGAAACTGATAATCATTTCAGTTTTAATTCAGTGGTCTCTCTGTCTTGATTAGTATAGTTTTCCAGAATTGTGTTTTCTTCTGGATTCTTGATTTTTTTATTTTGTAAATTTGTTTTGGTTCTGTTCAAAGTCAGAACAAATACTCCAATGTTACTAAAAGATGGAAGTGTCATGTTAGATGTTTTCTAACGTATCAGTGTACTGTATACAACTTTGTCTAAAAAACTATTATAAATCAATATGAACTTTTTAAAACACAACAGAAGAAAGAGGTCTTCTGGATTTTCATTAAGTATATGAATTTTAGTTAATAACTTTTGGAGTTAACTTGCTTGTGGTACAGTTCAGATTTTGTGCTGTTGGTCATAGATTAGTTGTTGAGTTCTTGGAGCATTTGTTCAAAGACTGTACAAGCAGAGGCTCCTGATTGTAGCTTACAGATCAGTGATGTACCTGCTTGTACTGTTTTCCAGGCTTTTATGATGGAACTGACTGCACACCAAAGCAGTGTGGGTAGTGTCCTGCAGGCTGGGAACCAGCTGGTGGCACAGGGAAATCTGTCACCTGAAGAGGAGTTTGAGATCCAGGAACAAATGCTGCTGCTGAACTCCCGCTGGGAGGAGCTCAGGGTGGAGAGCATGGACAGGCAGTCCCGGTGAGTCATACCTTGCAACCTCTCCTAAAGCTGCAGGACCTGCTTCTGTTGAGTACTGCAGCTCAGACGAATTGATTTTCGTCTACTTTGTAAGATTCACAAACTGAAAAGATAATTCTGAAGTCCATCCTCTTTGTACTTTCCAACATAAACAGAGGAAATGGATATAATTTTTCTTGGATTCTTAAGTAAGAGTATTTTAAGACTTACCTTATGTAAGTGTACCAGACTAAATATATGGTATCTACATGCAGTAGTTATATAAATGTTTTTTTCAGTATTTTCAGTAGTTTAAGTTCCTGAATAAAAGGTACAGTAGATGTATGTAGCTTTATGTGTTTCCAGAGTTAAAGAACAGTTATTAGAATGTTTTCTCACCAGCACATTATCAAGCTCAGAGGTATGCATTCACATCAAGGAAGAAACAGATTGCAACTCTCAGCAGTGGTTCTGGTAGCAGCAAATTGCAGTTTCAAAAAACAGTCCGTGGTATAAATTGCATAATTCACTGTTATTTGATGATACCTAACTAGTTTATGAATGGCTGTGTGTCTTTTCTTTGCTAAACAGAACTTAGTCTGTCTCCCTGGGAGGTCTGTTTCTGAAATAACTCTGCCTGTACTTCCCTGCAGCCTGCATGACATGCTGATGGAGCTACAGAAGAAGCAGTTGCAGCAGCTGTCTGACTGGCTGACAGTTACAGAAGAACGCATTCAGAAGATGGAGTCTCAGCTCTTAGCTGATGATTTAGAGGGCCTTCAAAAACAACTAGATGAACACAAAGTGAGCCTTTGTAACATATGTATAGAAAAAGTATAGATTGGAAAGTTTCCTTAGCTGAGGACCTTTCTAGAGGATGAGAATGAGACAGAAAGGAGTTGAACATTCTGGAACACTTCAGCACTGATGAATATAACAGGAAGTGTGTTATCTCTGCTTTGTGAAGGAAATGGGACCTTTCCAGGTGAATTGTTGATATAGGGGACAGTATGAAATGCATTGTAGATAACAAGACATTTAACGACTGTCAAGCATTGTGAAGGCATATTTGAGATCTGCCACTTAAAATAATACCTGGAGTATTGTGTCCAGTTCTGGACTCCCTGGTACAAAAAAGACGGGGATCTCCTGGAAAGAGTCCAGCAGAGGGCTATAAAGATGATAAAGGGTGTGGAACACCTCCCTTACGAGGAAAGGCTTAGAGGCATGGGTCTGTCCAACCTTGAAAAAGGAAGACTCAGAGGGGATCTGATCCACATCTATAAATATCTAAGGAGCGGGAGGCAAAGGGATGAGGCCAGACTCTTCTCAGCAGTGTGTGGTGATAGGATGAGGGGAAATGGCCACAAACTGAAGCATAGGAAGTTCTGCACAAATGTGTGTGGGAACTCCTTCACAGTTTAGGTGATGGAGCACTGGCACAGGCTGCACAGAGAGGAGGGGGAGTCTCCTTCTCTGGAGACGTTCCAGAGCCGCCCGGACGCCTACCTGTGCAACCTGGGCTAGGGAGCTGCTTTGGCAGGGGGGTGGACTCCATGATCTCTAGAGGTCCCTTCCAACGCCTACAGTTCTGTGATTCTGTGATAATGTGGGAGTCAAAAGTATTGAGAATGACCTCTCAATTCTAGTCTCTGCTATTACAGAGATTACATTCTGAAGAAGTGTATAGATACCACTCTCTGTGTGCAGTGGTTTTGAATTGTTTTGATTCTGCCTACAGTTTCTGGATGAGAGTCTAGCCTTTTTAGTCTGCAGTGGTTTTTTGAGATATGGTCTTTTAATATTTGTCATGCTTGCAGCTTTGGTTTTTGCAGTCAGTGCTGAGGTTTGACCTCTCTGACTTGGGGCATACCTCGTTGGGCAAGAACTGCTAAGTGTTCTTATTCTATGTAATTTCTTGTCCCACACTTGCATTCTTTGCTCGTCTTTAAAGGCTGGAGAGCTCAAGACTTGTTGATCATACAATATGTTAAGATTTTTCTGGGATAGTGTGATATTTACAGTAGTTTAAAGGCATATGGATGTTGCAGTTATTTGAGAGGTAGGCTTTAACCAGAAGCTTAGCTGCCAGAATTTGTATGAATATTTAAATGTACAGATTATTTTAAACTAATTGGAATGGTACGTTTTTTGTAGTTGCTAGGTATCAGTTTGTGTCTATTGTATTTGATACGTAGGTTTTGAGAAATGTCAACTATTACACGTTCATAGTGGTTTTTCCATTTGACATAAGTGTTCCATTAAAAAAAAACCCTGTTGTTAAGCAAGTATCAAAGGGTAAGTTCTCTTATCTGTATCAGTAGATATATAGAAATTCAATGCAATTGTCGTATAATTTTCCTAGTCAAGAATGGTGCATACTGTCAAAAACATTTCTTTGTTTTCCACTATTTTAACTAAAGGACTTTAGATGATTTTCTAGCAGTCTTGCTAAATATTTGAAGTCTGTAATCAATGCTGTTTTTTGTAGAGCTTGCAAAGTGACCTAGAGACAGAACAAGTGAAGGTGAACTCTCTAACGCACATGGTTGTCATCGTTGATGAAAGCAGTGGGGAGAGTGCAACAGCTATTCTGGAGGAACAATTGCAGGTAAGGTGTTGGTGGTTCTTTTATTTTTTTTTCTTTTAATTGCAAGCCTTTAAACTATTTGCATATCATTGCTAATCAACATTTTTGTGCTTAAAGACAATTTGTCCTAGATAGCAATTTTAAGTAATACATTTTTAAATGTAAAATTAATGAAAAGAATTATTACTTTCTTATCATAAAACTTGTGAAAGTTATGTGACTTTCAGACCAAATTCCTGACGAGCCATACTGCTTGCATCCCCAGTGACTTAAGCACTTTTATGATGCATCTTTTCAACAATTTCACTAAAATGGGAAAATACCCAGTGCAATTATTCATTTCATAGAGGTGATTTTCATCAGAGAGTTATAACTTGATGGAAAAATCCATAAACACATGAACAGAATTTATGTAGGAAATACTGTATAATTTATTTTCCTGGTGGGTTTTTTTTTTGTTTTTTTTCCTTTGAGTTAGGCTGTATCCCTGGTAAAGCATAGGGAGAAAAGAAAAAAGGATTGATTAAAATGGAATTCATTGGATTTTAATTGCTCCTTTTGAGATCAGTCATATAGCTCCCTAAATTCAGTGAATGCTCTTGAAATGGTTAAGCTTTGTGCAGTACAACAGTGACAGCTCATGGCAGCAAGGTAATTACTGTATAGAAAGAGGTTACTGTGAAGAAAACATTTTTCTGAATATGTGATTTTTGGTTTTCCTTGTGAGGCTTGTGAATATTCATGAATATTTCCTGCTTTTGTAGAAACTGGGTGAGAGGTGGACTGCAGTTTGTCATTGGACTGAGGAAAGAAGAGTCAAATTGCAAGAAATTCACCTTTTATGGCAGGAGCTGTTAGAAGAACAGGTGAGCTCTGTGGTTACTCATGGTGGATTTTGATTTATTTTGATTTTATTTTTTATTTCTTAAAGTATCTCTTAGTAGGGCTCAACAGCTCTCAGAAAATAGCTGTAAAGAACTAGAACTTTGATTACTGTTTGGATTCCCAATATTTCTTGAATAGTACAGTACAAGTATTTATGCAACTTTTAGCAAGAAAATGTATGTTTCCTTATAAAACAGTTTTGAAGGTAGCTTTTTGGTATTCTTGTGGATTTAATCCTTTTGAAAGTTTTGTTGCTTTATATTCATCTATGTCAATGAATTCTACAAATAAGAAAAATTAGAATCACTACACTCTGAATCTTTGTCAAAATCATAATTATAGAATGGTTAGAAGGGGCCTTATAGATAATCTTCTTCCAAACCTCCTTCCACTAGATCAAGTTGTTCAGAGCCTCATCCCTCCTCCAGGGATGGGGCATGTACAGCTTCTCTGGGCAACATGTTCCCATGCATCAGCACCCTCATTGTAATGGTTTTCTTCCTCATATCTAATCTAAAGCTACTCTCTTTTAGTTTAAAATCATTACTCCTTTCACTGTCATTACAGGTTCTTGTTAAAATTCACTCTCCAGCTTTCTTATAGGCTCATTTTTAGGTACTTGAAGGCCTCAGTGGGGTCTCCCTGGAGCCTTCTCTTATCCAGACTCAACAGCCCCAGCTCTCTAAGCCTGTCTTTGTAGGGGAGGTACTCTGATCATCCTTGTGGTCCTCCTCTGGACTTACTCCATTAGGTCCTTGTACTTATGGTGCGGGACCCAGACCGGAATGCAGTACGCCAGGTGGAGTTTTGTGGGAGCATAGTAGAAGGGGACAATCACTTCCCTTGGCCTACTGGCCGTACTCGTTTGGATGCAGCCCGGGATATGGTTGACATCCTTGAATGCAAGTGCACTGACAGCTTGTGTTGAACTTCCTGGTGAGGCCACGTCTGGATTACTGTGTCTGGTTCTGGTCTCCTCAGTTCAAGAAAGACAGGGAGCTTCTGTTGTCAATCCAGCTGAGGGCCACTAAGATTATTAGGAGAAACCTGGAGTATCCCTCTTATGAGGAAAAGCTAAGAAACATGGCACTATTCAGCCTGGAGAAGAAAAGACAGAGGGGGATATTACTAATGCTTGTAATTATCTAACGGGTGGAAGTCAAGTGGATGGGACCATGCTCGTTTCGGAGCTGCCCAGCAAACAGGAGAAGGGGCAATGAGCACAAACTGGAACACAGGTCAGTATGGTGAAACATGCAGCTTGTGTCAGTTTGCTGAGTCTAGGCAAACAGTTAAACTGTGAAGGAGATGACATTGTGAGATTTCTTTTGCTCTGATATTGTGCATTGTGGGTGGACCTTGAATACTACTCAAACATGAGTTAGCTGTTATCATCCAAAAAAAACCCACAATAATTAACTACTACACGTTTTTGGCTGTGTTAATCAGATTCGCCTGCCTACTGCTAGAGCTTGTTTTGGGTATTAGCTTAAAAATATTTGATGGCATTTCCTTTGAAGTTTTTACTTAAGTTGTTTTGTTTTCTTGAATAATGGCATTTATCACTGTAAACCATGGTTTAAACTCTGCAGTACACAGTGTGTTTGGACACTTAAAAGAAGTCAAACTGTGCTGATATAGTTGTTGCTGTTGCTATCAGTTACAGCCTGGTTTCTTTGACTGATATTTTGTCAGTGTTTTGTAGATTGCCTTTGTGTTTTTCCCTGGCCCCTCCCATGTCTACAGGAATATTGCTAATCCAAAAATGCAACTCATGTGATTCTTGTTAATATAGATGCAAGGTTCAAATTCTGGTTTATCCACTACCACATTACTATATATTTCTTACTTTAAGATACTGTTTTAAGATATGTGTATGTATATTTAGAAAATTGTGTGCTAACGTTTTCTGGTACCTCTTGAGCAAGGTAGTACACTAAACTGAGAAATAAGGAATCCCAGAAAAGCTTTTCTCTTTATGTCAAGGCACAAACTTCAAGTGCTGTTTTGATGACTCTGAACATTTTTCTCTCCTCTTCCAACCTGATTTGTTATACACGGAAAAATGACCATTGTTGACTGTTACAAAACTGTTGAGTGTGTTGGCTTCTGTTGGACTTAATTGGCTCTCAGATTTTTTCTTTTCATTTTTTAAATGGCGTGTAATTATGTTGCTTTGAAAAAATGAAAAACCTTCCATTCTTGTTTAATGTAGAAGGTCAGATAACAAGTAATCAGCAAGTAGAAATTCATTTTAGCTGTTTTAGGTCAGCCTATGTTTGCATTCATTTTTCTAGTTCGTACAACACATTTATTACTATCAGGTTTGACTTACAGATTTCTGTTAAGTAACAAACAGTATAAATTTGAAACTGATTAAAACAGCTTGATAACAGAGAAGTACCTAAGACATTTAGGAACTGTTATTTCTCCATTTAATTCAGCCATGTGGAGAGAGGAACGGCATTGATGCTTAAGCCTTTTTGTGTCTGCCTAGAAATATTTTGGAAACCATATTGTCAAGTCAACACAATTCTTACCACTCAGGAAACAAATTCTTCAATCAGTGCCAGATATTTCTCAGCGCTGTGATAATTATATTTCAGTTTCGTAAAGAGAGTAATCTTTGACTGCTGATTTAGCAGAACTTAATTGTATACACTGAAGGATTTTTAAGCTCCCCTGTTATGCTTAAAATAAGTTGGCTGGGATGGCAGCTTGATTTTTCCATAGAGAGAGTATGTGGTGTTCTCCCAGCCCTTACAGTATTTCCACCTGTACAATATTTGCTGTCTTGTACATTTTGTGCATTGTTTTACACTGGCAATAAAAAACTACCTTAACCATTTGGCCCAGTAGTTGCTGTAGTCAGTAATAGACCAAAGCTAGACTGAGGAGTTAGCGTCTCTTGTGAACTGTCATTTTATTTTTTTAAAACACAGAGGAGTAACAGTGTGCAACTGAGGAAAAAACTGCATATTGATGTCTATGGTGATTGCTGTGTGGTGGTGGCAAAATAATACAAAATGTATAAAATCCTTCCTGCCATGTGATGCTGGGTTACTGCTGGAGTTTCTGTAGGAGTGCTACGTGATTAGAGTGAGACCAGGAGAGATTTCCTAGAAAAATCTAGAAACTGGCTTTGCCTTGAGTTAGCATTCTCCAGAACAGACTGCTCCACCTTTCAGGAGTTAATGAGATAGTGTTTAAAGCTATTTTGCAACTGGAAGTAGGTATAATAAACAGGGTGGTAACTAATAAACATTAGAGTCTATGACTGTCTGGGCTAAAAAAGCTCTGAATTAACAATGTAGCTTCTGTGAGAAAAATGTTTGTAATGGCTAGTTTTGAATCACAGAGGAAGAAGGGTGGAGAATCAAAGCAAGCATACATGCAGTTTTGCTACATTTATTTCCAGTACTTATAAATCCTGCTTTATAGTGGATATTTTGTTTATATGAATAACTTGTAAAGTGTGCATTCTCTGATTGAACTGAATATCTTTTGCTGAATATAATCTATTAATTTTCCAGTTTGATATGTTTTGCCCTACCTTTATATAATATTTTGGTTAATGTGAACTGCAATTGTAGGAATTTTAGAAGTGTGTTTGAAATGTGAAGACCTTAAAGAAGAAATCGTCAATAGCTGTTTGACAAACTTGGCATGTTCTTTTGCTATTTTCCTTATAATCTGCAGTGCTTACTGAAAGCTTGGTTAACTGAGAAAGAAGATGCCTTAAGTAAGGTCCAGACAAGCAACTTCAGAGACCAAATAGATCTGAGTGTGAATGTTCGAAAACTAGCAGTGAGTATTGGTATCCTGGTTGATCCTTTCAAATCTGAGTTTCAGTGAATGGCAAGTTATGAGTTCAACTCCAGTAGGAGTTGTGAATGCATTGTATCTTTGGAAGCCAGGCTTACAATCTGTCCTTGACAGATTCTTTCACTTGAATTTTAATAAGCAGATTATTAAAATTCAAGTGAAAGAATCTGTCAACGGTTTACGGGCAGGTTTGGCCCGGTTCCGTGATGATTGGTGCGGGGGACCCACGGACCCACGCCCCAGGAAAGGGGAAGGGGGAAAGGGAAAAGGGAAAAGGGAGATGGGCCTAGAAACAAAACAGCGGCAACGATCTGAGGAGGAAAGCTAATTTACTAAATAGATATCAGAAAAGCAAAATAACACACTCTAATAGAATATAATTAGAATTAAAGCTAATAAATCAAATAAAATGAGCAAGAGAGAGTGTCCGATAAACCGAAGGCCTTACGCTAACGCTGAAGGCGAGACGGCAGCGAGCACCCACTGCTGAGTCGATCCCAAAGGAAAGAGAACATCCCGTGACTGCAGACAGTTTTTGTCTCCCCCTCTGAGCGTAAATACGTAAGAACGCAAAGCATTGCTAAGTCCTCTGGGGAATGTAGTTCTTCTTCTCTTCTGAGACAGGTATACCTGGAACTATCGATGATCCATGGAGTTGGAACATTAACTCTTTAACTCTAAATGCACCACATGATGTTATGATGTGGAATACCAGTACCAAAAATCATAAAACGATGACATCTGCATACAGCTTTCTCCATGGTCATTCTAGGCTGATGTGACCTACTCTGGAATCCTGTTTTTAGAGTGTTATACAGTGTTGCAATCCACTGTGTTTTCCAAGTTATGATGTGTTTGTTTGTTTGTTTTAAAACACTGATACAGCTTATACTTAAAATAGTCCTTTGTAACTGTAACTTGCAAGCTATAGCAGTTTAAAAGCATTTTCTAGGATTTGCTTTTCTTAAGTGTATGTTAGTGTTCTGTTGCACAAGAGTCCTGTGATACATCTGGCTCAGGAAGTACATTGTTTTCATGGAATTAAAGGCTAAGAGGTGTCAGAATACCAACTGTTACATTTTGATATTTTCTTCTAACCTCAGATTTTGAAAGAGGACATGGGTATGAAACGGCAGACACTAGACCAACTGAATGAGCTAGGTCAGGATGTGGCCCAAATACTTGGGAGTAGCAGAGCATCCAATCAAATAGACCATGATCAAGAGGAACTAACTCAGAGGTGGGACAGTTTGGTTCAGAAGCTAGAGGATTACTCTAACCAGGTACTTATTTGTGCTCTATATTTTTTCGGCAATGGCATGTATGCAAACTTTACTGATACTATGAGCAAAAGTGTCAAGGTGAGTTTTTGTCATCTAGCTAGAGGTCAATGAATTCTCTTTCACGTGACTTTTATCTGCAGAAAAGAAGTCTGGATTTGTTGGGTGTTTTTTGCTTTCAAAACAAGTTGTTAACCTGACTAGTACCATTACGCCTTTCTCAGAAAGATTAAGCATCATAAAGCAGGCTTGCTGTGTATTTTCTACCAATACAAATACGTTTTCATAAGAGTTCTAGAACTGGATTAAATCTCATACTGAAAGAAAGCAAAGACAAAACCCAAATCTCAAAACGTATAAATAAATAGGAGTCACAGAATCATTTATGCTCTGTGAGTAAAATTTCTCATCTACTGAAATCAGAGCAGTTGTTTGTTTGATATGTAAGGATGATAGCCAAGCTGGACTGTTGATTGTTTATTTTAGCATTTTGAGTGCTTGCTAGTATTTTGTTTAGACAGAACTCCCTTTGGCTTCTGTGAGAATTTTGTTTTAACAGTTTTACATCTCGTATGATTTATAAAGGAGATACTGAAAGGTTATTATGGTGATGGCCGCAGTGCATCTTTGCAATCTGTTTATTATGTAGTGAGTGAGTTGTGTGATCTATGAGTAGGGGTCCATTACAGCCTTACTTGGCTCTTGCTTTTGGATCAGTGCAGTGCAGAGTGCTAAGTCCTGTGCTTCACTCCCCCCAAATATCAAGCACATGCTTTGCTAGAGCTTAGAGAATAATTCCCATGAGACATAACTTATGGAAGAATGTGGAAGGATTCTACTGACTTGAGTGAGTTTTTATGTTAGTTGTTAGGTCACCTATTCTGTGTGTGTGCTCTAAGCTGCATGCTTGATTTTGTGAAGAATGTATAATGGATACAGAATAAGCTGTATGCAATAATAAACACAAAGGACCTTTGTTTTTTCTATAAATGAACCAAGCCATTGTGGAAGAAAATATACGAGTAACGGGTTGTGTCGATTTAAATTCACTTGTGCTGGCATGAAATTCTCACTGAACTGAGAATTTTGGTGCATACCTCCCATCTGTAAAATAAGAAGAATGGTGTTTTCCTAGGGAGTGCTTTGGCATCTATGATAACAATAATTCATGAGTTGAAAGCTAGGTGTGATCACTTGTAGGAGTGAAGGAAAGGGCTTTTATGACTGATGAGTAAAAGGAACTGAACGAGCAAATTACAGTTTGCATTAGAAAACGGTATTTAACTCTTTTTGCTAAATCATTTTGTATAGGTAACTCAAGCTGTAGGAAGTGTGGGGATATCACAGATTTCACAGAAGACTTCTGCAGAAACAGTGTCATTGAAAGAAAAGGTGGTGGTAAAAGAATCCAGGCATGAATCGCCTCCACCACCACCCCCAAAGAAAAGGCAAATCCCTGTGGATAGTGAAGCAAAGAGAAAGTAAGTATATATCATGGGCAGGGGAAAACTTGGGTCTTGGGTTTTGAATCTCGTTTTATGCAAATTAGGAGTATTTAAGCTGCAGTTGTGAAGTTGGGTGTGGGGAGTGGGGAGTTTTCAAAGAAACAGAAAGCCTGCAGCTTCCATTAATTTCAGAAGAAAGTAGAGATGGTGGGCTTTTTTGTTGTCGTCGTTGTTTGTTTTTTTTCTTTTGCATCTATCTTTAATAATGTGTTGCAGTGCTTTCATTAAATAGCATTTAAACTAAAGGAATTGTTTTGAAG
Source organism: Odontophorus gujanensis (assembly GCA_013399175.1). Lineage (NCBI taxonomy): Eukaryota > Metazoa > Chordata > Aves > Galliformes > Odontophoridae > Odontophorus > Odontophorus gujanensis. The sequence goes on along the minus strand of VXAB01006129.1, from coordinate 250,557 downwards.
ATGAATGAAGGTAAATACTGCATACTCATCATTTATCTATTTGTGTTTGTCTTAAAGAATAAACATCTTTTTTTTGGTGGTGTCACTGCTTTAAACTTTTGGCATGTTTTCTAGGGAGGTGATAAGAGTGCCACATCGAGAGCAAACAGTTTGATACTGTCCTTAATTCACTTTAAGCTTTCCTCTGATGCTTTTTCCTGGTCCTGATTACATACATTGAAACAACAAATAGCAAGCAACTGAAATTTTGCAAGCTTTCCCACAAAAACTTTGAGTGGCTGACAATAAGTTCTGCATCTATTCTGAGACTGTTATTCCACATTAGGATTTGCATCGTGTTAAGTCGTACCATTGTAGTAAGATCTAGTGATCTGTAGAGTCTCTGCTTTGTCCTTCTCTCAAAATGTTTACAGTATTGGTTAATTTGGGAGGGTATTTCTGTGGTAATGATGGTCATGACTGACTTAAGATATAAGCTACAACGCTTTGAAGTTTTAGGCATGAGAAAGTTATGTCAGTTTCAGCTGTAGTGAAAAATCTTAAGAGATAAGCTAAGCATTCAGAAAAAAATTTCCATATTCATTACCATGAATACTTAAACTGCTAGCTTTTTCTTCAGACTAAATAGCACTGCAACCTCTTCAAAAACCTAGACTGTATCTAACTTTAAGACTTCTGATTTTGAAGACAGTTGGTGGAATAGGAAAATAAAGGACCAAACCATAATTGTCTAACCTTTTAAACCAGGTTTGATGCTGAAAGTGCTGAGCTGTTGAGCTGGATTTCAAAATCAAAAGCTGCCATTCAGGCCACAGACATGAAAGAGTACAAGAAGATGAGAGAGACTTCAAGTGTGAAAGAAAAGTTAAAGGTAAAATGAGGAGTTTTTTCCAGTGAATAATATATTTTGTTTCTTTAAGCTGGCTGTCAGCTTGAGGTGTGACTAGATCCACATGCTTCATGGGGTTTATGTCCTTTTGTTAAATACTTCCAAGCTGGTCAGACATGAAAATGTGACCAACTAGACACAGCCTTTTGTTGGTGTTGGGTCACATAATCTGAAGAAAATTTTTAAGTATGTGTCACTAATGCTTGCTCTAGAATTGAGATAAATCACATCTTTGAGATTAGTATCTTTTCCACAAAGCAGTTTATTTTGGCTTCATGATTCATGGTTGGTGGTGTACTTGACACCCACTCAGGGTCCAAAGTGTTCTGTTATGTTTCCAAGGTTTGGACACATTGTGGATTGGTGTATTCTAGAGAAAAGAGTGATAGTTACAACTGATGTGCATTATTGCTGGTTTGCAAGGTAGGATACGCAGTTCTACAGTAACTTGTGGGAACCATGAAATAATCATTTTATCTGTTTTTTCTGTTTCAGGAATGTGTTCTTGCCTTTTTTGATCCTAGAGCATGCTTTGCTAATGAAGGCTTACTGGAACTTTAGCAGGATCCAGGCCTAGTTTTGAAATTAAAGTCAATGCTTAAAATTATCTATAAGGAGAGTCCTTTTCAGTGCGCTAGTGGAAAATGGTGCCAGTAGGAATGTTTGGAATGATAGTTCTCTTGGAAATAAAAACCAAAACAGTCCTCCCCTATAGTTAATATAGCTTTATAGGAGCTTGTAACCATTTATAAAATAGGCTCCAAGATGAAAACCATGTTCCCATGAACAACACTGTTTTTAAATGATTGGGCACACTAAGTGGATAGGACAATGTTTTTTCTTCCCTACCATGCAAATGAGTGCATGCTGCTTGAAAATTTACTATTGGAAGTCTACAACAGAGAAATTATCTTTGACATTAGTTTCAAAAGGATTTTATGTCTGAGGGAAGAACTTATTCCTCTAAAAAATTCTTCATAGCTTCATAGCATTTTCCTTGTTCTGTCTTTATCATAAAGGAGGGTGAAACTTTATAGCTTAGTACATTGGAGTCCTAGGTATGTTGTAGTTTTTGCTGGAATTCTAGGTAGCAGGTTACTTTTAGTTCTTGCTGGAAAATTCCCAGTGGACAGTGTAGAGGTGAGGGAATATTCAAGTTTTTCACACAGGTTCCTATCGAATAATTTTCTTCTTAGCAGAATTGTCGTTTTCTAACTGGTGTCTGCAACCCTTTTGACAGTGTATTATTCTTGGTGTCATTGTATTCATCGTTTTGCTTGCTTAATACTTGACTGTATTTGTTGAGCTGTGTTTGTTTTACAAGCAAACAGAACCAACATCCCTATTAGAAGGTGCTGGTATGCACTTCGGGCAGTAGAGGGAAAATAACATTCTGCTAGGTAAAAAACAAACAGAACAACAATACCTGAAACTATTCTTTTGGGGTTCAATTTGTAGGTGATAGAAAAAGAGAAGGTTGAAAAAAGCCAAAAGCTAGATGATTTGAAACGAAGTGGACATATTCTTTTGGATCAAATGGGAAAAGGTAAAAGACTTGAAGGTTTTTCTCTTTTGTAATTTAATTGGATGATTTACTGGGAAATAATACGGAAGTATATATTGTCTCCACTTAAGCCTTGTAAGATATTCCTTTCCTCTCCCTCCACTTTATTTCCTTCAGAGACATTGGTCATTGTTACTGTTAATGGCAACAAATCACATCAATTGCTAGTAAAGTTTATAGACAAGCTTTATTATTATTATTTTAAAGCATGCGTACTCATTTGCGACCTTTTAAGGGTAATTTTATTGATGCAGAAGTAATTTCTTAATAATTTGCATTTGCATGCTTCCCGGGAGATTTAAAATAAAACTATGTGAAAATCTTAACTGTAATATTTTAAAATATATCTGTCTTGAAGTGGAAATCATGAAACCATATTTAAGGTGGATGAATGGGTGTATATGTCTTTCTATTCATAGTTTTCTCTATTTCTGTAAAAACTTGTCAGGGTGTTTTGATCATACAGTCAGAATTTATAGTTCAAAGGCAAGAGAAAAGCCTACATGCTTGAGAAAATGATTGATTGACTATTGAAATACTTATCCCTGGAAAAACTGTGGAAAGCTGAATCTTCAAGACTTGCAAAATCTTGTTTCATAATATGACTACACTTCATCAGCACAGTGTGGCTTTCTCAACGAAAGAGCTGTTCAGATAATCAAGATACGATCTTCTAAGCCTGCTGTGCATTTGACTGTTGATGAGCTGTCTGTAACTGGTTGTATTTAGATTGGTGAATGGATGGTATCACTGTTTTGTGTCCTGATTTCCATTGGGGTTTTCAACTGCCACACTTTTTCCCAGCCAGTTCGTTTGCTAGGATGCCTGAATGTCCTAAGCATCTCCAGTCCTCCTTTCTTTCTTGATGCAGGTGAAATTGTATAAAATACTTGTCATTACCCAAATGCTGATGGTCTTGAGGCCACAGATTTGATGTGGAGTTTGGATTATTAAAAACTTGTGGCTCTGTCTAGTTTTTAAACATTGACAAAGATCTTCCCCTCCTCACTCTTCTCTTAACTCCCTCCAGTTGTGATAGGTTGTGGCTAAATAGCCAATATTTGTTGATAATACTAAAAAGTACATAGTTTAAAAATTGGATTGTATCAGTGAAAAGGAAGATGCAGAAAACTATGTCCTAATGTTTGCTACCTTAAAGTTATGTGTCTCTAGAGAATAAGGCTTATATAACCAATCCACATCCCCCAGCATTGTTAGGTCTGATAGTGTGTTTTGTTCAGCTTGGAATTACAGCCTTTCTTTCCAAAACCAGGCCCAGCTGTACTTGCGTATAGGCACATCTGTATGCATCCATTTCTGGCTGTACAGGCTGTGCCATAGTAGCAGTGACTGATCATTGCATACTCTAGTTACAGGACTGGTTGCAGCTGCTGTGCTTTTGTTTTGTAGATATGCCAAGTGTATGGACACTGTGTGAAGCACAGTGGGAGGATCTGTGGAGCAGAACATTCCAATTCCTCCGTAGAAGCTGGCTAGTTTCCCCAGAATGAAATACTGGGCTGTATTTGTGCTGAAACAGTACAGAAAATTGACCCCTCTATATGGATCTCCTTGTACTACTGTCCAAATGACAGAACTGATAAGTTCAGATGACCCAAATATGCCTTATATAAAGAAGCGTATCTTGATACAAAATCAACATCAAAAGTGTGCAATGACAAGAACATACTGTTGAACACACATTGGACTGAAATTTCTTCTGCAAAATTGCCACTTGCTTTTGGCACTTGAGGAAATAAAAGAAAATGGAATGTGTGTGGATAGGAAGACTTTTCACTCATGGTGCTGCATCCACAACTAATGCATTGATTTACCAGAAAGATGGTGAAGCAAATGCTTCATGTAATAACTGTGGGTGGGAAATTACAATATTGCTATTCATATTACCTAGTTACTAATCATATAAGTGTGCACTGTGACATTGTCAACAACTGTTCCCAGTGTCTCCCAGGCAGACTGCTGGATTTCCATTCACCTTTTCAATGAGTTTATTGCTTCTTTCCAACTTACGGCTTCCCTTTACCTTTGTGGAGAAAAAAAGGAAATCTATTTAAATCGATAAACCAACATGTAGGCAAATTAGAATGGTGAAGAGAGTTGTGATAGTTTGAGAATCAGTACATTTCCAAGTTTTCAGATTTTAGCAAAGAAAGCAAAGTGGAATATTTTACTTACATGTCCTCTGACTTAGATTGTGGAAATCAGAAGTCAAAACACTGTTAAGTAATACATTTTAAGGATTGTTGACTTGGAAGTAAAGCCTTGAACACGTTAATGCACCTACCTGTATCTGAAGAGATGAATGGTTAAAGCCTTGTTAAGCAAAATTAGTTGCAGTTAATCAACAGTAATTTATATCATCTGTTTAGAAGGACTTCCTGTGGTGGATTTAAAGAATGTGATGGAGAAAATATTGTCAGGATGGAAAGAAGTGGTTCAGCATCTAGAAGAATTGACCAAAAAGATTAAGTACCAGGAAGATATTAATGCATACTTTAAAGAAATGAATGAGCTTGAGAAGATTATAGTTGAAAAGGAAGGCTGGCTTAAAAATGATTCTTCAGCATCCCAGCCCTCAGCAGTCCTGAAAGATTTGTGTCAGGTAAGTCTAGCAAAACTTGTTGCTTTTGATTGGAAGCTGTCAGATGGAGCACAGAAATACCCCAGAAATTCCCCCAAAGCATCCTCAATAAGGTAACTTACATTTTCTGAGAGGCACTGGATCTGACTGGAACATTTTGATACCTGTGTTGTAGGAGTACTTTAACATCATTGCCCTAATAATGTAGATAAACTTTTACATTAGCTTACACCTTTGTGTTAACAAGGTGTGATTTGATTCTGTTTTTAATTTCTCACAGAGAGAGTTAACTTACCTTGTAAGCTTGAGTCCACGATTGGAACACCTGAAAGCTACCTGCAAGGGGCTCACATCTCAGCCCATGCCTCCAAACTTCATTCAGGAGAGCTTGAATGGTTTTCTTGATCGCTTCAAGTTGACTTGCCAGAAACTAGAGGAACGTCACCAGCAACTGAAGGAAGGTAAATATTCTTTTACACAAATCCTCTCAATTCTCATGTTATGATTTTTTTTTTTTGCTTCTTCCTTTTCTTTTGAGTAATACCTTTTGGATTACACTGTAAACAATCTGCTCTCAGAGCATGAGAAATGGTTTCAAACTAAAAGAGAGGGAGATTTAGACTGGATGTGGGGAAAAAGTCATTTCAAGTAATGGTAATGAAGTGTAGGAACAGATTGTGCAGAGAGGTGGTGGGTGCCCTATGCTTGGCAACATTCAAGGTCAGATTGTGCTGGGCTGTGAGCAGCCTGATGGAGCTGTAGGTTCATTGCAAGGCAGTTGGACCAGATGGCCTTTAAGGGTCCCTTCCAACTTAGCCAATTCTATGGTTACTGAAAACGGAAGTTTGAAATGCTTTCAAAAAACTATTTGGTAGAAGGAAAGATAGTACAGGTAACATAAGATTGAAGGTCACAAAACCAAGAATATAAACAAAGCCTTTCACTGTCATCCTATTTTAAAGATTTCCAGATTTTTTTTCAACTGGTTCTACTAGTTTTGGGATAAGACTGACAAAATCTTCATATTCACCTGAAAGAATATTTATATCATCTCCTCTCTGCACATTATAAACTTTATTGTTCCCTGGTGTTAAGTCGTTATACAAAGATGTAACATTCCTGGAACTACATTTAATAGATCAACAAAACAATAATTACAGTGAATAATATAGTTTGAAAAGTTGTTTGCGTCTGTCACTAACATAAATAATACTAGAAATTAAAAATGGAAGATTAAGGAAACCTTTTAAAATCTAAATGTGAGAGTGGAGTTTATTTTTCTTTTTTTCACAGCTTGTTTGAACTCGTGAGTCATACACAATTCCCTTTGTAATAGTGCTATTTCAAATCATTTGGAATTTGGCTTGCTTTTCAGGCATGTTCTGCTTGGGTTTTTGTTACATTAAAAAATTCATTAAATGGGCACTAAAACCATGATGCTGACTTCATAGTACAAAATAGATCTCTCCGTTAATATTCTACAAGTTAATATGAAGAATGCAGAACTATAAGCTGTTTTTTTTTTTTTTTTTGAGAAATTGGAGGAAGCATTTTGTTAATGGCCCCAGGTGGAAGAGCATTTACTTGGTGTGTAGTAAAAATAGACTAAAGTAGTAAATTAGTAGGCCATTTATACAGTGAGTTGCACAAAGACTGAATACTTCAGTTATATCAATGCAGAAAACTGTATGAATAATATATATCTGTCATGGTCAAATTACAGGGTGTACATTAATTCTTACTGTGAAGGGTAATTATTTTGATTATTATGAGTTGGTTCATATACAATACCAATAAAATGGTAATCCTTTGTGACTATAATACTCTTTTTCATGCTGCACATAATTTGAGGCAACGTTAGTGTATTTGAGCCAATTGTTACTCAGTAAAGAAAAGTCACATATCTCGGTATGCCACATTTATATTTGTATATATATATTTTTTTCCTACTGGTTGATTTTCTCTGGATTGCCTATAGTTAAAGAACAGAGGGAAAGGGTTTGTTTACAGTGTAGCTTGAATTGCTGCAAGTTGAAAGCATTTCCAGAACCATGTAATGGGGAGGAACAGTTAGTATAGCAACCAAGGATTTGTGAACTTGTCAGGCTTTCTTACTGACACAAGTCTTATCTTTTAATGGTTGTTAGTTGAGTGTCTGAAAAGTCCCTGATTGCATGGTGCTCAGTACCATCAATGCTGGCAGCTTTTTTTTTTGTTTGCATTTGTGTGTATGAATATGTGTTTAAGTTGAAGAGATTTAAGTGTGCAAAAGCCCAAGTATTACTGATTTTCCCCCTCTCTAAGTGATTTAGGTGCTTAATTACATAAAATGGAATTGAGCTTTATGTAAGAATATATTTATTTTTTTAGAAAGGAAAAAAATGTTGCCATTAGCAGACTTTCAGCTCTTGGAGTGTCTCAGCAGGATTCAGTATCTCTTATGATTTCTCTTTTTAATGAACATGCTAATTCACATCTCTTACAGTTTGGATCTTGTGTTTATGTTCTTTCCTTGTGTTTGTATTAATCTCTGACAATAACAGAAATGGAAAGCCTGCCTAGCCAGGACTTCTTAGGTTCTCTGCAGAGGCTGAAGGATGTGCTGAGCGAAGTGGAGAGCAAGCAGCAGGCAATTGCGAGTGGGCTGAGCGACCCTAGTAAGGTTGAGAAAGCCTTGCAGCAGACAAAGGTAATCCTTACCTTTTTTACCTACTTAAAAGTCCCAAAACCCCAAAGAGGGTGTCAGAGCCCCAGGCATGTCCCCCTTCCTAGGAGTTTGGTTGGTTGAGTTTGGAGCTGAGGTGGCTGATCCAAGGCTGGCTACTTCATGACTCCTGCAAGTGCTGGATGTAGCCTAGCTGGACTTTGAATGCCTTTCTGGTGAAACTGGAGCACCTGGACAACAACTTCATCCTATTTTATACTACCAGGATATTTTGAGAGGGTAACTGTACTCCAGTGGCCTCCAAATTGCCTTTCAAAGGAAATAAGTGTTCTTGATGAATGAGAGTAATTGATATGCAAATTCAGTGCAGTGGAAATGGAATTTTTGTTTCCTGTTGTAAACATACAAAGTATATGGAAATCTATGGATGCCAGTTACTTTATAAATACTAGGGCTGTAGTGAGAGAAGGAGTCTTCTATCTCCAATACTGCTTTTTTTAAACACAAACAAACAAAAAGAAATCAAACAAACTCACATACATCCCACTATTTCCCCTCTCGGAGCTTTTGTAGGATAATGCTGAATTCAGAAATATGTTTTCTTTTTCCGTATGGCAAAATGAAGATGACTGCATGTAATTCTGAAGAAGCTATCAAATTCCAGTTACTTGGTGTGGGGAAGGCCGTGTCTTTGTCTCCTCTGGCAGAGAGTAATCCTTTTTTATTTTATTTTTTGAGAACACAATAAACAAGGGTGTTTAATGTTTCTTCTGTATTTTTTAAAGCTGGCAGAGATATTTTTGGTCCATACGCTGGCTGAATTGCAATGACATTTAGCTTTTGGGGATTTGTCATTTCTTTTTTGTCTCTGGATCCCTCCTTCCTGTTGTCTTCAGAGACTAATTAACCTGAGAGGACACAGTATATCAGTGTGAGATCTTTAGGGATTGTTATGTGAGATCAGAACAAACATGGATAATGCACTGCCTGAAGGCCTGGGATTGAGCAGCTCCCTCTTCTTCACCGTGGCAGGCACTGATAAATTTTTCAGGAATAGACCTGAGCAGGGGATTGACTCAGTCTGTGTCTCTGTGCCTTGTTGCACAGAAGACTCTGGTTTTCAGAAGTATGCATCCCTGTTCCCGATCTCATCACTGCATCATTAGCTATCCTTTTTGAGGAAATGATACATTTTGTGTTGTTTCTTCCTTGTAAAGAAAAGTAAGGATGAAAGCATAAGCGCATCAAAAAAAAAAGATTCTTTCTCAACACACTGCATTAAAAATGTATGTGCATACTTTCCACCTATCTGTATTAAATGTGTATACAAATAAAGTTCTGTTAATGGTAATGATTTCATTTCTCAATTCCAAATTTCTCTTAAAATTTAAGTAAAATAGCTAACATGCTCAGTTTATTGAAGCAGCAGCATTTTTTTATGTCTTGGATTATACCTTCAACATTGTTCTTTCTTAATGTTAGCAAAATGGTTATTTCAGCTCATGTGACTACTCTGATGTACTTGTGCTTGTATATGAATGTGTATCTGTTTTAAACCTGATAATGCAAGCAAACGTATGTATATTTGTTCCTTCCTTCTCGTTGCAGACTGTTTGTGAGACACTGGAAGCCCAGAAGCCCAAGGTAGATAAACTTGCTGAAGAAACAAAGGCTTTGGAGAAACAGTCTTCTGAAAGAACAAAGGTCTACACACAGCAGTTCAGGCATGTGCAAGGTCACTGGGACAAGTTAAGGCTCAAGACTTCCAAAGATGTTAAACTACTGGAAGAAATTATATCCAAGTTGAGATTATTTGAGGTAAAATGAAAGGGTTTTTTTGTTACACAACTCAGTTGTTACAGAGGCCATTCTTTTTTATACTCTTACATTCAGATGGTGCTGACTAGGAAGTGAAATGGTTGTGGAGCAGGACAGTGCAAGTGTATTGTAGATGAGTAATGTATGGCTTTTAACGTGTAGTATATTATCTGCTAATAACACTATTTTGCACTTAAAATTGGAATTCATCTTCTTCTAGTACCAGAAGAAAAGATTATACCGAGGTGGGGAGTATGTCAGCTATATTGCTGAAGGCCTGATCCCACCAGGGGCTGGGCACCCTCTGTTGTGGTTGGTATCAGATGCCCAACACTTCATTAGGCTGACATTTAAAACTGAAATTACATACTTGCTCTAGGAGGCCTGTTCCTTCATGTTTAATTTCTGTCAACAATAATACGTAATTAGTACAGACTGTTAAAAAGCAAGTGAAGAAGATGTTTAGGTACAGTGAGTTTTCCAGTTCCAACAGGGCAGGAGCTTTAATGAGTGCCCAATTATAGATTTATGCACGTATACTGAAATCTGCATTAATGTGGTCAGGTAATTGACTTGTATGATGTTGCACTCAGAGTTGGATAATCTGTTGGTGATTATGGCTGGAAAGAGTAAAAACCTCAAAGCATTTTTGTAAACCACAAATGTGGAAAAAAAACGTCATAGTAGGAGTAACATGTTCTAACTAAAATTAAAAGCAGAATACAAAACCACGCATGAAAAATTATATGTGGAGAGAAGAACGCTGAAGGGAGAAGCTTGCTCTTGCTTGTAAAGTGTTATTCACTAATAATTTTGTTGAGGACTTAAGATGCCTTTCATTTTACTACTGAGCTCCTAGGAGGGGCTGCAGGGAGAAGGAAAAGCATAGTAGTTCAGTCTAGCCTAGCGTGGTTGTAAATGAACACCACAAACCAACCTATATGCATGGTAGGTGGAGTCGCAGCTTTTCAGAAGAAAAGTGTTTTACTTTTTTGTAGTATTTTTATATTATTGTTAGGATGTGTTACTTGAACCATCAAAATAAAAGCCTGTTCTTTAAACATGTTCAAGAATACATGCACATTCGCACATACTTTTGAAAGAGCTCCTTCTTTTAGTCTGTTTTCTTTAGAATCCATCGTTCTGTAGCTGTAGCTATCTGCTGCACCCTCAAGCTGAGGAGGAGCCACTGGTCAGTGGGATCTGCCTTGTGGTCTGCCAGAATGATCTGGCTTGTAGTAGTGGATCCTAAAAGAAATGATCTTTTACAGACTTAGCCAGGTCCTTGGTGGTTGTTCATGAGCAAGCTTCTTGTCAGTTTTTCTCCTGACTCTTAGATACATATTTAGGTCAATGTGTTGTTCTCTTCTCTTCCCCCTCTTTCTGCTTACACTTATTAGTTGTTCAGGATGACAGAGTAAATACTATACATGTGACCATTTCTAGTCTCGTTTGTGCAACAGCTTCCAATCAGTCTTGCTCATCAAATTATTGTAGCTTTCCAGTTGTCTTGTTTTATCTGTAGCTGCACTGAGCTAGATCTACTTACTTAAAAGCGCATGTTTTCTTCCTTGTGGAGCAGACATTGAATGAGTCAGTACTGGAGCTGTAATACCAGAGACACAAAAATAACTTGATTGATTATGACTGGGTACTCGTTAACAGATGAAGTGAAGTTTCTGACTATGAAAGGGGAAAAAATAAAAGAGGAAAGGTTAAAAAAGGAATATGTGGATGGCAAGCCATGGAGAACATGTCGTTATTTACGACTGTGCACAAGTGTTTGTTTATGTTTAATACTTCCTTTTTTCATAATTCACTTCTAAAAATGAGACGTTCTACAGCAGTACTCTCACATTTATGTTTTTGAAAAGAAAATATAAGTAGACAAATGAACATGGCTTAAAATGCCCTTGTTAGTCAGATAAACAAGTCAGTGACAGGTCGGTCTGTAGGACCTACTTCTCAGATGTCATTTCTGCAGTTTCTGGTGTTATAGAGCTCCCCCAGGCTGACAACGTGTGCATTGGTGACATGATCTGTTTTTGTGCTTTTTAGTTTTGCTGTGATATTGTCTGTAATAGTCATTTGAAGGAAAAAGTAGATGAGACTCCCTTGGTCAATTACTTCTTGTATTTGCTAGAAAACTTCTTTTGTTCTGTCTCTAATAACGTGGTTTGCTAGCTGTGCTTTTGATTAAGTATTACCTTCAGTTCTTCTAAATCTACTCCATAGCTGTACATAATGTGGCTTTTCTCAGGAGTCCAAAAGCTGATATTCAGCACATTTTATCTTCTTTGCAGGAATGAATTTTAGAGATCAATTCATTGTTTTAGTTCACCTCTAACAATTGGGAGATCTTATACATCCATGGCCTACACTGGGTGTTTGAGCATTGATAATGATTTACCTGTGCAGTTCAGGAGCATTTGCTTCGTTGAATTTCTGTATATTTTTCTTGTGATTCAGCAAGATATTTAAATATGTGTCTAGCTTTGTGAGTAATCCCATTTAATTTAGTTTAACCACTTATTATCTTTAGCTAGCTATGCATATCTTTCTGTAAGCAAGCTAAACTAAGTGTAAGCTAAAATGCCTTGTCAAATGGCAACTCTTTGTAATTATGTGTGTGTATATACAAGTGTGGATATTTTTAAACTGTGGTTCACTGTTAGAGCCTCCTGGGGTCTGATTCTGGAAAATGTTCAGGCTAATGAACTGCACAGAATTCCTTCAAAAAGGAAGAGGCTTGAGGAAAGTGTCATGACTTTGACCTCTCATGGTAGTATTGTCCTAAGTCTAATGGGTTTTCTTTAGTTCTGACTTTTGATCTTGAAATATGTGTGCATTCTCTTCCTTGGTGATGTGTAGGATAGAAGATAATTATGATGAATTTTGACTTGGCTTCTCCAGTAACAGTGCTCTGTTGTGACAAATGAGTCAAAATGGAAAGATACCGTCTATTAAAAAAACCAAACTATACTGTTTTAAAAATGCCAATCATATAATATAGTTGAATCTGAACAAGAAAATCTCTTTTCGAAGTTTGTTGTGGTTTTGTTTGTAAGGGTGGTAGTGAAATTTCACAATTGTGTGGGAAGGTGATGACAACCTTCCTGTCCCACTTTACCCAGAATATAAGGCAACTGCTAAATTTTAGGTCAGGTGACTACAATTCTGTATTTATAATTTTATTTCTGTGCCTTGCTTTATTGAGTACGTACTATAGCTACCATTGGCCTCACCAACTGGAATTTTTCAGTATTTAGGCTAATCCTGTGCAGCGTTTTCTTTTCATACCTGTGTTTCTCTTCAGGGCTTTCCCTGCATAACTTCCGCCTCTCAAGTATGTTTACTATTACACTCTCCTCATCTTCTCTCAAAGATAACTGTAGGGGCTTTCCTCCTTTGAGTGCAGCAGACCCTTCAAAAGTGTGTGATGAAAATGACTGTACATAGCTTATAGTGTGAAGAAAAGGCAATTTCAATCCTTTCACCCGGTCCTTCATGTGAAGGGTAGCCACATTACTTCTTGAAACCATGCATTTCTCTTTAGTTTATCCAATGTTTCTGTGTGATAGCCAGGACAAGTACAGTGCCAATTAAACCATGGATGCAGGAATATAGCTACTAGGAATTATGTTTTCACAGTAAGTTAAGAATAGAGAAATTAAAGGAAGAAAATAATAGAAATGGCGTGATGCAAAATCTGGGGAATACTTGTGCATTCTGAAACAATTTTTCAACACTGATGAAACACATCTGCCATACGCTTACAGCATTATCAACTCTTTGTTACTATGTTTGATTTAGACTAATTCAAAAATTGTTCAGAAATGGATGGATGGTGTAAAAGGCTTTTTACAGACAGAAAAGGCTGCTCAAGGAGATGCTGAAGGACTTCAAAGACAGCTTGACCAGTGCACAGTGAGTTCTGTTTTCCTTGAGAATCTTTTGAAATTATATGCCTACCATCTCTTCATTATTTTGCTACTATTATTGCCTGTGGTATATTATTCAAAGTGTGCCAGATTTGTCTTATCTATCTTCAGGACAAGTTTTAATTGCTTCCTTATGAGTATAGCTGTAATGCTTCGTACGTTTCAGAGGTCTATACTATGTTTAAAAATACTTATCCATGATTTACATTAAGTCTTCCATAAAAATGTTTACTTTTTTTTCTCAGGTTTATTAGACACAATTTGAATCTATGAGTGAAAAGTACTTTCTGCATAAAACTTTCAAGGATATTAAAAGTAATAAGCAAATATGTCTGATTAAACTCATATGGTTTAGTAATTGTACGTGCCTTGCAAGAAAGATTCCTTCCTAGCTGTTGCCACATAAGGGTCACAGTTAAGTAGAATGTCATCTGACAATAAAGTGATTACAGTGTAACCTCAAATGTTAGTTTCTGGGGGAAGAATATACAACTGATTTTGTTTTTAATTAAAGTTTCTATGAAGTAATTAAATACTGCAAAATCGTTTGTACTCTATAAGTTCATTTTCTATTTTCTATGTGTGTTCAGATTTTTGTTAATGAAATGGAGAAGATTGAGCCATCACTGAAAGAAATGAAAGAACTAGAGTCAGCTTTAAGAAGTCAGTCTATTGCAGGCGTAAATACTTGGGCAAAATCTAGGCTAGTAGACTGCCAGACACAGTGGGAGAAACTGAGCAAACAGGTGAGTTCTTCATGTGTTGCTGGTGCTTACTAGTTTCTGTGTCTGTTTGTTTGCACTTGGTCATATTACCTAGGGCCTTCAGCACCTCCAGAAATGGGGCATCCACAGCCTCCCTGGGCATCCTGTTCCAGCACCTCACCACTCTCTCAATAAAAAAATAAAAAACTTCCCCTGACATCTCATCTCCCTTTGTTAGTTTAAAACCATTTCCCCTTGTCCTATCACTATCTACCCATGTAAAAAGTTGATTTCCCTCACATTTATTAACGCTCTTAAATTATTGGAGAGCCACAATGAGGTCTCTCCACAGCCTTCTCTTTTCCAGGCTGTACAAGCTGAATTCCTTCAGCCTGTTTTCACAGGAGGGGTACTCCAGCTCTTGCATCATCATCACGACCCTCCTCTGGACCCTTGATAGTATATTTTTGACCCTTTGACAAATATGCTTGTTCTGCTATCAAAATGGCTGAAATTCAACTTGGTGCAGTAAATCCTTCTCAAGTACAAATGTGCTAGGGAATCCCTATGCAGCAGTAGTTTTGTTTAAATATGTGCATTTCTTGGTATTTTTGGAGTTCATTCTGTTCCTTTCAGTTTAATTATTTATATATAAAAATGAAATCATTTACTTTGTCTCATACTGCTATACCTCTTCTCGGAGAGGAAAAAAAAAGAAGTCTGACCTTCTTCTCTTGTCCCTGAAATTTAGAATATTATTTTGACCTTGAGTAATTTCAGCCTCCTACCAGGCAACTTTGAAAAATATATCGTTATAAATAGACTGCCACTTCAGTCTGGAGTATGTGGATGTTTCTTTTGGATGGAAGCTTTCTGCTTTCTACAGAAACATTTTTATTTTGTCACAATGCCTGACAAGGAAAACCTTGATGAAGCTTGAACCTTTATCCAGACTGGCTCAGCTGTAGTAGAAAAGTGTGAGGCCTGATGGTGTCTAAATGTTCTGTACAAAGATGTACCTAACTGTATGATGTCTGTGAGCAGAAGAGTGTTCTCTTCACCTCATCTCCCCTCCCTGGCCTATCTGACTATTTCCCTAGTGATTGTCACCAGTTTACATGCAATAAGGAAAAAAAAATCTCTTTCTTCCCTTCCTTACCTGTAGATTTTGTTGATATGCTAAAAGTGACATGGATGGGAGGGGAGGATGGACAGCAGTTGTGGTAAATGCAATATTCTTTTGCTAATTAAAAAACACCTGAAAAATGCTTTGGTAGAAAGTGTTTTAAGAGAAACCTGTGTTTTTTCACATATGCAAGGGCATTTAAGTACCAAAACTGCTGTTTCTTTCTTCACCTTGAATTCTAGATCATTAGTCAGAAAAATCGCCTGTCTGAAAGTCAGGAAAAAGCTGTAAATCTGAAGAAGGATTTGGCAGAGATGCAAGAATGGATGACCCAAGCTGAAGAAGAGTATTTGGAGAAAGATTTTGAATACAAGTCCCCTGAAGAATTAGAGAACGCAGTGGAGGAAATGAAGGTCAGGAATATCAGGTCGTTGTACAGACCTGATGAAAGGGAAACAAAACTTAATGGTTTCTAGGGGCTGGTCTTTTGTGGAATTATCTGTATGTAAAAGAGCTTAGGTCATGAGAAGATTAGTGCTGTTTTTCAGCTTTCCTTTATGGAAATTTTTGTTTTAAAGCATGAACTGTAAAAGCAGATGTTTTATTTGGCCAACAAGTGTGGGGATTTCATAATGAGTAGTAGCACACAGAGCCTTCTAAGCCAGGAGGGCTTGCAATGTATAGAACATTAAATCCCAAGAATGTGGCACCTCATTACAGGAGAAGAAACTAAAGGAAGACAATGTGATATTCTGTCTGTTTAAATTAGCAGTTTTAAAATCATATTCTTCTGCTTCCAGCTGTTGGACTTCAATTTCTTGTCCCATGCTATAGTAACTTTACATTTAGAAAAGCAGTTCTAAACAGCTTTGTGATAAAGGTTATCTTGTGTTCCTTATCCGTTGCAAATAATAATGCTGATCCCTCTAATTTTGGAACTATTGACAAAAAATGAAGAGAAGGATTTATTTTTGTCTCAATATAAATTATCATCTGAATGGGTAATTTTTTTGAATTGTATGTGCACAGCAAACAGTAATTCTGTTTTTAAACAATTCAGTAGGAGTTCAGGTGTGTCTTGACAAATATTTTGAGTTATTCACTACACTGTTACTCTGAGTAGAAAATAAGGGTGTTTTTTTTTCACTCCTTACAAGTGTTTTGACAAATCTAGTTGAAGTTCTGAAATGTTCTTTTTGAAGGGTTTTTCTGAAGCAGTTTGTAACAAGTGTATTAATATATTTGTCCTTTGGAGCTGTTTGAGATTTCAAAGCCTGACAGCCTGCTGGACACATGCCAAGAAAAAAAACAACAACATTTTCTTATAATTGGGAAATCTGATTGACTTGTAGCACAGTAACCTCTGTCAAATCCAGATTATATTCTATGGTTTTTAAATGGGCAGATATGTCAGTGAGCCCGTAACAGTTCTGTATCCTCTTATATTTGCATTAAGAGTGTTATTCTGGGTCTGCCTCTAGTACTGAGGAAGAGCACTCTCTGTGTATTTGACCAAGGAGCATTTTTTACGTGAGGTTTTGAAAAACTCTTCAGCTTGCCTAATTGTGCTCTCATTTGAATGGAGCTCCCACTATTTTGAGGGAGTACATTTTAAATGATGTGAGGTAGGTTTTGATAACCCCATCGTAAAGTAGAACATTACAAATTTCTATCCTTTGCCCTTTCATTAACTGGAACTTCGTTTCTGATTGCCTTACATTTAGAACAATATGTCCAACATTAATGCTGTCATATAGAAGGCTCAGTGGTTTATAGCAGAATTATAGTATGTCAGAAGTACTTCAATTAGATAAAATGGTCCTTGAAACATGAAAAGAAAAAGCTAAGGAAAATTTCTATTCCTAGATCCTTCTAGTTGTTTCCACTTTGTCCAGTCCAGGTCTGTCTCTTACCTTTCAGCTATCCTGCTTCCTAAATTCTGATTAGGGCAAAATTCAACAGCCAATAATGCAGTCTTAGTAGTGATATTTTCTTGTGCTCAGACTTGAGAAGATTTTGACAGCTACACTTACAGTGTTAAACTGTTGGTAGTTGTTTTGAGTGGTTAATAACCAAATGGATGGCAATTGAATTGTGTAACGTTTTTTGGGGCAGAGAGCAAAGGAGGATGTGCTACAGAAGGAGGTGCGAGTGAAAATTCTCAAGGATAACATCAAGATGTTGGCCACTAAAGTGCCATCTGGAGGTCAGGAGCTGGCAACTGAGCTGAATGTTGTGCTGGAAAACTACCAGCTCCTGTGTAATAGGATCCGGGGGAAATGCCACACTTTAGAGGTAAGACTAACAGATCTCAAAACTCAGCTAGGTGACATGAAGAATGGAGAAGGATGCTAAATATGTCTGGTTGCTTTTAAAATCTGTACCATAATCAGCACTTTTGCAAATAGGTAGCAAAGCCCTGAGACATTACCTATCTATGTTTCTTCAGAAATGACAGAAAGAAACTTCTGGATAATTAGAACAAGTTGATAATGGTTTGCATGCATCCTACATTTCAGGAGGAGGGGGTGGACTTCGTTACATTCTCAAATTGTTACAAGTATCTGGATGTCTGATATTTTAGCATGAGTTTTGAGACTTTTCTATGTGTTTTGTGTTTTTCATTTTGTTATGCTTCTATAGTAGATTTTTTTTTTCAATTTACAGTAGAATGCTCTGTCTTTGAATGTGTTCTACTTGACTAATTTGAGGAGGTATCTGAGAAATGCAATTTCTTCAAGCCTATTGCCTGATCTAATTTCAAGGCTAATTTCAGTTTTTTTCTGTTGATTCTAGGAGGTGTGGTCCTGTTGGATTGAGTTGCTTCAGTATCTTGATTTAGAAACAACTTGGCTAAACACTCTAGAAGAAAGAGTGCAAATGTCAGAAAATCTGTCTGATAAGTTGGATGTTGTCAACGATGCTCTTGAGGTATTGTTGTCATTCTGTTGTACTGGTGACTTTTCAGATAGCCACAATTGAAAGAACATAAATTCTGCTTTTTACTAGAATACTGAACTGTGTGTTGAGTATTCTGATTCTTCCTGTTAAATTGACACTGAATTTGGAATGTATATTGTAAGACCAACAGCCCCCACCCCTCCAAAAAAAGATGTGTTTTTTTGTTTATAACAGTTCTGACAGTCTTGATACCACGCAGAGATGAAATTTCATGCTTTCTTATCCTCTGTAAATTAATTCCTTCCAGCACTACTGTGTGAAATGTTGCTGAATAGGTGAGCAGTGCTGAGAAGTTTAGTTATCTAAAACAAAACTACTACTGTATTTGCTTTGTGCTATCGTGGATTAAGCCATAATTTATTCATTTTTACACTTTTTAACTTGAGAATACTCAACTTCTTTGCATGTGGCCAGATTTCTACCTCTGAAAGTTCAGAATTACTTGATGCATTGACTTTACAACTTTTTCTGCTAATTAGTCTCTGGAATCCATCCTACGTCATCCAGCTGATAATCGAACTCAGATTCGGGAACTTGGGCAGACACTGATTGATGGAGGGATTCTTGATGATATCATCAGTGAAAAACTGGAGGCTTTCAATGCCCGCTATGAGGAACTAAGTCATTTGGTAAGAATTTAGGGGCTAGGTTTGTCAGTGCAGTGGGCTGAATTCTTAGCTGAATTCATGGGTGCAGGACTTCAACACAGGAAAAGAGGAAAAAATTCATAATGTCAACTGCTTTCAGTTGGAATAATTGGAATAATACCCTAGCAGCAGAATACAGTTTTTCACCTGGTACCAGTCGTGTTCTGTCTTGCACATTTGCATTCCAATTTTCCCCCAGCCCCCTCTGTGTTTTCCTAGATAAGTTTCATTAAAAAAAAAAAAAAAGTCAATTACGATCTCAGGAGCGTCAGTTCAATAAAGTTCAATAACTGAGGTTAATGTTCCCTTCCTACTACCATAAATACCGGTGTACTGCTCACTAACAGTAGAAACGAATAGAGACATTTTCACTCTTTGTAAGTGCTAGGAGGAAGTTATAGCATAAGGGAACAGGAGGAAAACATTCTTTCTGTTCTCCATTACCTTACCCCTTTCCTCTTCTCATACTTGTCTTATCTGTTCTAGGTTTTCTAGGTAGGAGATGACTAGCTGTATTTCAGGTTGCATAAATTTGTTGAGTGTTATGGTAGCACAGGCCCCGGCCAGACTGTAGGATTGGAGATGTTTTTTTTTTTATTTCCTACTACTATCAAAGTATAGTCACAGAGAAAATTTTGGTTCATCCTCATTACAGTGAGCACTGTGCATGCATTTGCATAAGCTAGGAGTTAAAAACTGTCATTTAAGTTAGCATTTACTACTATTTTGTAGCACTTCACTGCCATATGAAAGCTATCAGCTTTTGTATCTACAGTGCTGATGTGTTGTTAACTACTTTCTGTCTCAGAGTGTGTGTGCTGGTAATGGGGATTTTGTGCATCCATGGGTTAGCAATTGGATGAACTTAAAAGTTTAGCTGTTTAAGAGGAGGAGCGGGACAATGAAAGGAAGGAAACGTAAACCCCCACTTTCACTCTTGAACAGGGAGGCATTATTTGTTGTTTTGAAGGAAAGATTTGCACATCAAACAACAGTAAGCTATAGCATATCGCAATGTCCCTGACTCCCAGTGACTAAGTAAATTGTGAAATACATATTTTAACAGCCTACTCACCTCCTGAGGTGACATGAGAGACTTGTTTTCACCGTCTTGTATCTAGCAGCATTATTTTATCAGTTAATGATATCAATAACATGTTTTAAGACAGTTCTCCTGGCGTAGGAATTCTGGGGTCTTCCCCACCTTGTTTTGAGAACAGAACTGCTCTCTCATGTTGTACTTTTCTTTCCTGTTAAGGCGGTGAACCGACAGATTGCCTTGGAACAGCAGCTTCAGACCATGCGAGAAACTGACCACATGCTGCAGGTCTTGCAGGAAAACTTAGCAGAGCTGGATAGACAGCTGACGTCTTACCTGACTGATAGGGTAGATGCCTTTCAGATGCCACAGGAGGCCCAGGTATTCTACTATAGCTTTCTAATACCAAACAGTTTGATAGGTCTGGTGATAGCACTTGTCCTAGACTTACTAATTCATGCAGGTTTCATTCCATTCCTGTGCTGATGTACTAATTGACAGGCTTTGTGATCTCAATTGCTTTCCTATTTTAAGAAGGTTTTAAAGAATAATAATGTTAATAGTTTTCAATTTAGCAATCTGTGACCAGGGCCATCCTTAAAATCACAGAATCATAATAAAATGTTTCAGTTTAAAATAAATCTGATATCCTTTAACTTCACAAACTGGATTTACTTCTGGAGGATATTAAATAGTTAGCAAGCTCTTCTTTCCCTCTCTTCAAGATATGTTATAACATTTTTTCCCTGTTTTTATATGGTAGAAAATTCAAGCTGAAATTGCAGCTCATGAGGCCACTTTAGAGGAACTCAAGAAAAGTCCTCGCTCTTTCCCTCCTGCTTCTCCTGAATGCCGGTCTCCCCGAGGTGGAACTCTGCTGGACGTTTTGCAGGTAAAAATATCAGAATCACACTAGGCATTTTAATTTGAAGAGGTTCTGGTTTCAAGTAGCACAGTGCTGTTGTCAGTCTGTAATTTGCTTGGTGCGGTCAACCAAATCTCAGAAGTTAATAGCATATGGTTCTACGTGCTTTCATTAGAAAACAAATAGCACTGGATTAATTGAATAAGGAATCTGAAATCCTGTAATTATCATGGGAGAGGTACTGAAAATAAGAAAGTCATTGCATTTTAGTAGAATTGATATCTTAAAAAAGTGTTGAAAGAGGATTAGAGGAGTTCTGCACCACATGTGGAGATTAGAAATAGGTGATGGAATTTGGCTTGGCAAATGGTGTTAACATGTATCCTGAGTTGTGGTGGCATGAGAGATGGATTAGGTTAAAGGAGATGCTTTAAGTATTGTTATCAAAGTGCAGATGTTCATTTAGATTGATCTCTTAACATAATTTTCATTAAAACAGAGAAAACTCCGTGAAGTGTCTACGAAGTATCAGCTTTTTCAGAAACCAGCCAATTTTGAGCAGCGCATGTTGGATTGCAAGCGCGTGTTGGAAAGTGTAAAGGCAGAGCTTCATGTCTTGGATGTGAAGGATACTGACCCAGATGTCATCCAAACTCATCTGGACAAGTGCATGGTAAGCATAGAGTGTTCTTAAGTTATGCTTGGAGTTGTTTCTTTCAAGTGTAATTCTTCTACCCTAATCTCTCCCCTGAAGGAAGTTTTGCTTCAAGTCCTGAGGGAAGAAAATACTGATATAATTTTTTGACTGAATATCAACAGAAAATTGAAAAGAAAAACACTGCAATTCCTATGAATTAAGTATGAACAGATGAGTTAATATGTAAAAAATAAAAATAAAATGAAAAAAACAACAAAAAAACAAACCCTGCCTGACCTATGGGAAACATGACTCCAGGCAGGATTGCTTGGTTCTTTGTATTTGTTCTGTTTAAATAAATTTACTAACAATCAAGCACAGATCGCAGTAGTAGATTTTTAATTTGGGTTATGTTTTGGAGTAAACACTGCAGAGCTATTGGAATAAAATTTACTTCTGTAAAAATTAAAACTAGAATAGAATATGGGACATCAGGAGTTTGAAATCTGCTTGGCAGATATTTTTGCATTGCCCAGCGTTACTTTGATTTGCTTTTAATCCACAACTCTGAGTTTAAGTGTGCCTAATGAAGTAGTCTGAAGATTTGAACTAGAAGTTAATCACTAGTGTGTATGTTTGTGCTTTAGAAACTCTATAAAACCCTCAGTGAAGTAAAGTTGGAGATTGAAACTGTCATCAAGACAGGAAGGCAAATTGTACAAAAGCAACAGACAGATAATCCCAAAGGAATGGATGAACAACTGACAGCATTGAAATTTCTTTACAATGACCTGGGGGCACAGGTAAGAAAACTAAATCTGTATATGAACATTTATCCGCATATAAATTATTTTTATTGTTTTGATGTCAGATGGCATTATAAGCTTTTGATTTTGCAGCTGATACTGCATAAGCCATTTGATACTGCATGAACTATTTGCTACATCCAGAAGCAATCGGTTAAGAGATGGAAGATTACAGACACACCGACGACATTATATGAGTCATACTAATACAAGAAGGAATTCCACTGCAATTTCACACTTACTGTTTTGTTTGTTTCTCAACCCTCAGTCTTTCCTACCTCTGGCATCACGTATTAGAACGTGGCAAATTGTCCTCCAAAAGCAGCTTGCAAGCAGAGCCAACCTACCTAGTTTCACCCATGGGAATGGCACTTGTGAAGTCCTTCCCTCTAGTAAATGTAGAGCTTCGGTGCGTTCATGATTGACAAAGGCCTCAAAGGAGATGGCCAGACTGGACAGAGCTCTAAGCAACCTCATCTAGCTGTATGTGTCCCTGTTCATTGCAGGGGAGTTGGACTAGATGACCTTCAAGGGTCCCTTCCAACATAGATGATTCTGTGATTCTGTAATCCATCTAAGATTTGCCTAAAGGGTGATATAAAAAAGGCACATAAAACTGCTTTCTAAGAACTTCATTAAATATTTTTTTGGGTAACTTTAGTAGTAGTTTTTATGTTCAGAAATGACTAAATGTTTGGGAGGGTGGTGGTGGTGGAAATCGGGAATTTTTCTCCTGCCTAAATTAAGACAGAAGTCCAAGCGAAATCAGGCTTATTCAGAGTGAAACTGTGTTAGTGCCCAGATAACAGCATTGCAGTTTCTTGAAATGGGTCCTAGAAGATGTTTTATAAAGTTAAGAATGTTCAAGAGGGTGTGGATTTTAAAGTAACCTGTACACCTACTGCTCATAACGTATGAAGACAAGAAAATAGGGAAGTGCAGTCAGTCAGGGATAATTGCAATGTAAGGTTACAATCCTGTTTGTATCTCTGAATTTACATTTTGTTTTACATCTTCAAGGAGTATGTTATTTTGTATAAATACATGCAAATGCTAAATTGAGACTGAGAGAATTTTTTGAAATGTCACTTTAATCTGTCTTCCATGGTTGGATTTGTTCTCAAGTGTTAAAGTTTGACCAGACCAATTGTACAGTCAGTGTAAAATGGAAGGAATTACACTGCAGCTAACATCAAATTTCACGTTTATTTTATAGAGCTATTTTCAAGGGTAGACTAGATTTCCTGTGAAACATTTCTTGGCTTTCTGCTGTCATGTCCACCCCAAAATACTGGATTCTGTATTGTTTCTTTTTCAGTTAAAAATCATAATGAATTTAATTTCGTCATGGTTTTATTGATATTCTGCATCATGACATCATGTGGTGTGTTGGGAGTTGAAGAGTTAATGCTCTAGCTGCGTTACTGGGTATTCTTGTTGGGGAATCGAACCCAGGTCGCAGAGGTAAGAACCCTGGCTCCTAACCACTAACCCAAGAGCATTAGCTCTTCAACTCCCAGCACACCACATGATGTCACGATGCAGAATATCAACAACACAACAAAAACCACAAAACCATGACAAATTTAAACTTTGACTTGGTGATTATTAGCTACAAGTAAGTGATAAGCATGTTTCCTTTAAGTGTATTTTAATTGAAAATTATTCAGGTTTATATTTTCTGCTTTGTATAGTAAGGTGCAGTTGTTTATAATCAGTATTTGTGTGCAGGGTCCTTCATAACACAGGAAGACAGCTATAAAATGAAAAGATTTGAATTCAAGTGAGTATCTTAGTTGACAAATCCTTCCATTTTTTTTATCTTTTAAAATCTTTGTTTTTCTTTTTTTCGTAGGTTACAGAGGGAAAACAAGATCTTGAAAGAGCATCCCAGCTGGCACGCAAAATGAGGAAAGAGTCTGCCTCTTTGTCAGAGTGGCTGGCTACCACTGAGGCAGAGTTAGTGCAGAAGTCCGCATCAGAGAGCTTGCTTTCTGACCTGGATTCAGAAATTGCCTGGGCTAAAGTGAGCATGCTTTAAAAATATGTAGGATAAATTAATGTATTCAACATTATAGCATCCAACAATATGTGGAAGTGACTGAATTTAAATCCCTGTAATTTGTTCCTGTGTCTTTTACGTGATGAAGTTCTTGTAGATTTGATTGGCTGTGTGACAAATCTTGTAAATTTGATTGGCTAACTGAATCTGATCTGTTTCATCTCGGGCATCTTGACTCAAACTGAAATAGCCAGTGAAATATTAAGATATTGCTACATAGTTGATATTCATAGATATCTAAGTGACTTACTGTGTCACTAACATGATTCATAGGTATATGTTTGTAATTCTCAGGAAATGTAATTTTGGATTGAATAAAGTATCTTATTAGGAGAGCAAATTAAAAACTCATTTATGTTTTTAATGAGAAGTTGAGTTTGTAACTTTTCATTGAAACAGCTCGGTCTTAAACAGTGTGCCTTTAAAAACCAAAAAGCTCCAGTATCTCCTTATTTTCTTTTTCATCCATAAATGGCAGCATTTCAGAGGTAGAAGAATGCCTTCTAATTATTCCGTTGAAAATGATTTTCTCACTTCCACAGGTTTGGAATCTTGTGTGTGTGATAGTTGGAGTTAGCAACAAATGTCAGTTCTTATCTTCCCACTCTTTGGTTTGTCACCTTTTCCTCTTGGAATAGATCTGTGTGGAATCTTTACATTCCAAGGCTTACAAAATTAGAAAAGCATCTAGTCATAACCTCTTTTCACAGTTTTGACTCAGAATTAACAGTCATTAGTATTACACGTCTAATGTACGAATATCCCTAAGATTTCTCTCCAAATAAGCATGTTAAATTGTTACTAAAGTAAATTTACTATACCTTTCTAAGCAATGCAGATAATTCATGAGCTGTTACAGTGTACCACCAGGAGGATAAAAACCCTTGTGCTGCACGAAAAAAATTTTATTTATTTATTTATTTTTTTAAGTCTTTTCTGACTTACCTTTTTTGGAGGTGATTTTAGAATGTATGTGGTAATATGAATGCTTGTTTCTTTCCCAAAGGTAGTAAACTAAAATTATTCAGCTCACAGGTAATAAGATTTTTAAGAAGCTCCGGACAGTATTTTCAATTAACTGCATTATTTCACTTGCTGTAGACTGAGAAAGAATTTTCTAAATAGCCAGATGTTATCAGTAATAAATGGAGATATTGTATGGCAAGAGATGTTACTTTCCTCATGGAAACCATACACCTAATATTCAAGAGATGACACATGATTTAGTTCTTATGCCTGGCTCCCTTGCCCTTGTGGTTGGAGCTAGTTTGCAGTGTGCTGTGTGTGAATGGCTCTTCTTATTTCAGAATGTGCTGAGAGAGCTGGAAAGGAGGAAAGCTGATCTGAAGAGCATCACAGAAAGCTGCACCACACTCCAGGCTCTAGTGGAAGGGAGTGAGACTTCCCTGGAGGAGAAGCTCTGTGTTCTTAATGCTGGCTGGAGCAGAGTTCGGACCTGGACTGAGGACTGGTGTGATACCTTGCTGGTAAGTTTCATGTGACAAGCATTTAAAGCAGTTCTACCTCTGTACCCTCAGAGCAGTTACCATCATTTTCCTTGAGCTTCTGTGGTGCATCATACTTTTAAAGAAATGTAGAGTACATTTCTAGTTACTATATAAATTAAGAGATGATTATTGAGGACTTTTACAATAAGGAAGGTGAGAACTATTTTGCGAGTGTTTGAACATACATTGGCATTGGTACCACGTACTTAGTTGAAATGGGTAATCCTCAGCAAATAGGAGATGAAAATGCAGAATCTGGATGTGAGAGTGAATTTGTATAAATATCCCAGGCAGTTAACTTGACTTACGTGGGAATAATTTGCTTTAGTTTTGAGAATAAAACTGTTGGTTTAGTTTTATTTTTGTCTTTTGTTTTTCTTGCATCAGTGCTAGGACTCAATTCTGTGCTCTTACTTTCCTAGACTTTGTGGTATGGCTTTTTTGCAGAAAAAGTTTAGTGAACACTTTTCACATATATGTTGTTTTCATGTCTTCTTTGTATTTCCCTTTTTCTCTCCCTTTAATGTGTCTTCACATTACATTTTAATCTTTTGTCTTTATTTACAGGTTTATCTCCTAGTCCCTCTTGCCAATTAATGTGTTTTATCACCTCCTCTCCACCAGTAGTGCTAGCCCTTTGTTTCCTTGTTACTTAGTTCCTTACTGCTCCCACCTATTTTCTACTATTCCTGCTACCTTAGTGCATAGAAGAAAGTCACTTCCAAAATAATCTTGAAAGGGAGCATCTACCATCTCGTATAGCCTGAGCGAGTTAAGGGGCATAAAAGCATCAGAAAACAACTAGTGGCTTTGCCCTTTACCTTATCATAGCTGATTCTGCCAAATAAATAATAAGTGACAAACAAAAGCAGGTTACAGAAGTGTGTTGTGTTTCATAACATGTTAACGAGAGTCCAGAAGTTGAAACTTGTATTTTCTGTGTATCTTTCTATAAGCTCATGAATTTAATATCCTAAGTAGAAAACTAGAACTTCAGTAAAATAATAATCAGTAAAATCTGAAAACTTGTAATTATTATAATTGATAGGTTTTGCTGTAATGCCCTTTCAGTTAAAAATAAAACAAGGAAAACCAACCACGTGTACTGTTGTGTGTCTGCTAGCAATAACTAAAGATATTCTCTCTTTGATTAAGAGATTGTTGTGGTCTGGCTGCAATATTGTAATATACTGTTTGTTGAGGGACAGCTTACCTGAGCTATTTCTATTTCTCTTAGAAACAATAATATTTAAATTTATGGAATGAAAATTGCAATCTTGTAAATACCTTACTGAAGGTAAAAAGTGCAATCAGATTTTTGCTGCTTATCTCCAAGATGTATCCACAACAGTTTCTATTTCAGTGTTGCACTTTGTTCTCAGAATTATGTGGAGTGGCTGTTTTTTCCTGCTTTATTTCTTTGTTTTTGTTTCTGTTTTCATTGATGCATCCTTTTCATATTTTTCCAGAATCATCAGAGCCAGCTGGAAATCTTTGATGAGAATGTTGCCCACATAAGTACTTGGCTGTATCAAGCTGAAGCCCTACTGGATGAGATTGAGCCAGCAAGCAAAAAGGAGGAAACTGTGAAGGTAGGAAACATTACAGTTTAAGGAGGGAGATGTCAAATACTCAGTTTTTGGTTCGAAATGAAGTCTGCTGCCTTATTTGCTTAATACTCTTTCATTTTCCAACTGTAAACCTTTGCTTTTTCTTTTGCTCAGCGGTTAACATCTGAATTGGATGATGTTAGTCTGCGAGTGGATAACGTGCGTGATCAGGCTGTCATCCTCATGAACGGACGTGGGGTGTCATGCCGGGAGCTTGTTGAACCAAAGCTGGCAGAACTGAACCGTAACTTTGAGAAGGTTTCTCAGCACATCAAAAGTGCTAAGGTGAGGGGAGTGCCACGAAACGCTTATTGGGTGTCATAATAAAGACAAATAGCTTTAGGGAATAGATCAGATCTTTGTTAAAGTGGTGCCTATCTTCTTCTGATTCTCTTCTGAGCATAGACCATGGCATGAAATAACCCAAAAGTGTATTTATTTATATAAAATGTTGCAGATGCTTGTTGGACAAGATCGACTCCCTGTCATGTCGGAGCCCCATGAAGTCAGAGTGGCTTTTCCAGACCTGGAAAAATTTGAGAGTGACCTACAGAATATGTTGAAACTTGTGGAAAAGCACCAGGATCTGAGTGAGGAAGATGAAAAGGTTTGTGAGCAATGGGAGAATTAAACAATGGGCTAAATCATTTTCTTTTTTCTCCTCACATTATATTTCCTCTGACTACTGGGGGAATTCTGAGAAAATCTTTTTAGCGTAGGAATCAAAAATAAAAGGAGTTGCTAGGCTTTTGGAGATGGCATGATTTTCCCATATTTTTCCTAGCTGCTGCCTCTTGTATAGTCTGTATTTTCATGATGGTTTTATATAATCTGGTCCAGGTAGTGAACTTTGTGCATCTTTTTTTCTTTTTTTACTCAAACTTATAAGGGTGGCTTACTGTGAAAGTAATAGAGTGGAAAATGTGTGTGTGTTTTTTTACCTTCTTTTTTCTTCTCTTCCTTTGTAATTGTCTATACTTAGCTGGATCAAGAAAGAGCTCAGATTGAGGAGGTTTTGCAGAGAGGAGGACAGCTGTTACTGCAGCCTATGGAAGACAATAAGAGAGAGAAGATACGCATGCAGCTGGTGCTTCTGCAGACAAAGTACAATAAAGTACAGGTATGATTACAATAGTTAATGGAGTTGCAGCTCTTTTATGCTGAGTTTCCTTTAGTATCCCACTTACTGTCTGATTATAACTTTTTTTCAATATGTAACAGTGTCTACATAAGAGTTAAATGTGTATGCACTCAGTCTGATTCTTTGAAGGTTTTGAGGAAGTGGTTTTGATTTTTCCTTTTCAGTGTCACAGAGGGCTGCCCTGTGCATTTGCACAGATGGGTGCAGACAACTGGACATTTACTTCACTTGTTGTCTCTCCTGGCCCTCCAGCAATCGTTTATCTCCACCACAAGGCTGGGTTAAGAGTGGCAATATTGACACTTGTACGCAAACATATTCAAATGTATTCATGGAGTTCTTGTTTAAAGAAGTTGTAGTGAATGAGAATCTGACCCCAGATTTTTTCTGTTTCTACAGTGTGTGTTATCAGCAACTACTGACTCTAGTATATAGTTGTGCTTTCACACATGTCATATTTAAAATATTTTTTTGTGTAGGAGAAAGGGGATCTGTATTTCTATTCCTTTCAACTCACCTGCTCAAATCATATTTGAGTTTGTAAAATGACATACGGCTCAGATGAGATGTAGCAGGATAAGACCCTTAGGCTGACTTTGATACAGTCTATGCAGATAAATGGAATATATATCTATTCATAAAAACTTAAATGGCTTCTACTGTTGTGTATTTCTGGAGGAGGTCAAGCCTGGACAAACTGATCTAGTGATGGCAGCCCTACCCATGGCAAAGGGATGGAGCTTGATAATCTTCCAGCTCAAGCCATTCTGTGATTCAATTGTACGATCCTGTGTTTTGGAATTTTTCTTCATCAGATGAATCTGTAGGATAGTTTTGTTTTTCAAATAAATAAGACCTATCCTGTTCATTATTTCCCTCTTCTCATATATTATTTTTCCTGATACTCTGAACTGTAGGAGGGCAGGTCATTTCAGAGGAGACAAGTGGTGGAACTCTCTCCAGTGTTTTCTCTGAAGAAGGACCATGATAATCTAATGAAGTGGCTGGATGAGGCTGAACGCCGTCTACCAGGGCTGCAGGGAATGGAAGATGAGCAGAAACTGCAGGTAAATGAGGCTTTTTTTCTTAGAACAAACAGAGTGAGGGCTACATTACTTTTGAGATTCAGAGATTGATGTATTAGGGCTTATGACTGTTCTCTTGATAATTTCTTGTGAAGAAGTGTTTTCAAAATAACGGGTTTCATTTTTCATTAGAAAATGATCTGCCTATATCCCAACTACGATTTTCTACGTAGCAGTCATAGGTCCAATATATCTCAGCCACCAGGCTCAAATTTTATAGCAGTTAAATCAAGATAGTTTCTCTTGTCGATCTTGCATGTGAGGATTATGCTTAGCTGTTTTTTCCATGTTCTGGATCAAATAGCTTGACTCAGTCTAGTTGGTGGATATGTGATAAAAGCCTGTTTTGAAGCTTAAACTACATGCAGTGATAGCAGTATTGTAACTACTAAGATGCTACCCTTCTCTACCTCAGATGCTACGGAGTGAGAAATGCCCTTGTGTGATTAATATTGCTGTAAACAATAAAGCTTTTAGAAAATGACAAAGTTTGAAGTATGTCTGATGAGAAGAGTTGTGTGCCACAGTGCGTGCGAATGAGTCTTGACAAACACTTTAACAAGTGATTTAATAGGATGTCAGGGTCTGATAAGATTATCTTCCCAAAGAACTGTATTTCTTCGTTATTGAGGGTACAGATACTTTCGGTGGTGTACGTTGTGTTTTATTTTGTCTTTATTATTATTTCTCCTTTTCATCCTTCAAACCACTGTGACTGCATGGTAATTACTTTAATATTTTTGGCAATAACCGTCAGGAACCTTGTGAAGCAGTAAGTAATTTCTTGGACAAGCTTGGGGGCTAGGCAATCTGTCAAGTACTTCTCAGTTTCTGCATATGAACCTTCATTATTAAAACCAATCAATCTCTTTTTGACTGCTGTGTAAGTGTTTAACTGCACCAATTAACTTAAAGGCAGAGGTAAAATGCTCTGGTTCCCTTTGAGACTCATAAACCGTGAACTTGTAATGTGGTGCTCTTTATTCACAGGTATAGAGCAATGTGGCTTCAGCTGCCTATGACAGCTGTAGACCTGTGGTAGGCAAACTGTTGTCCTTGCTTCTGCAGGCTTTAAAAGTGAACCTTTTGACTTGCTTCTCTTTATGAAGAATTGAATCATAAGCCTCCCATGCAGAGCTAGCAGCAGATATGGCCTTAAGAGTCTGCTTGCCCGACTGGTTGCTCTGTTGGGTCCCCAGTGGACACTCCTGCTGAGTTACTGTGGTATTTACATGTGAGCTCCTTAGGACCTGACATATGCAGTGGAATTTATTTGAAGTAAAACAGTATGATTCAATTTTGCTTGACCATCAGCTGCTTTCTGAGTGAATCAATTCCCATACTGAAAAGAGAACAAACATGCACCTAGATGTTCTCCTCCAGTGGTGCCACAGACTGGACTTCCTGAGCCCTATTGTTCCCACTAGTGGTTGACTGATCTTTTCTAAGGAAGATCCTTTGCTTTCAATAAAGTCTTTGTATTTAGGGACATACTGTAGCTAATCCTTGGCATTTCTGGATAGAGGAAATTCCTTCATCTTGGTATTGGGGTGCTGAATCCCGATCATATAACTACAGATTGCAAGAGCTATTACAATAGGCTGTGGATGAAGAAATGCATCTTTGCTCAGATTTAGCTGTGCAAAAAAATCCTTACACTCCTGGATGTAATTTTCAGTCGGACAGTGTCTATTGGGCTTTCAGATGAGGGCCAGAGCAGTTTTCGTTACTGCTTTGAGACTGAAGCAGTTGCTTTTATTTCCTTGTGTCTTCTGCCTTCTGGTATCTTAGTGATAAGTAAGGCAGCTTGCCTCGGGTGGCCACAGTTTAATTTTTTGTCATTTACTCTCTCTCCTCTGCTTCACTAATTGATCTTGAACACTTGCCGGAAAGGATGTGCCTTGAGGTTGCCACTTCTTATTTAGATCTTATAAATTTTATTTATTTAAAAATTAAAAATAAATAAATTGGGACTGCGCTGTTTTTGAAGGGAAACATAGTGTTCCCCTATAAGATCATTCCTTTAGGTGAACACAGTCGCTTTAGAATTTCATTGGTATCAGTAGAGGAGGAATTCTGATATTAAAATTCCTTAAGAGCAACACCCCTCCATTCCTGATTGTTACTTACTTGTGCTTGATCCCATACCTCCCTTGATGTATCCAGGAGGCCTTAGACTAGGAGTATGATAGAGCATCACAAAGTTGATAAAGGGCCTGGAGCATCTCCCTTATGAGTAATGTCTGAGTAGCCTGGAGAAAAGAGGACTCAGGAGGGAATTTGATTAATAATGTTTATAAATATCTAAAGGGAGGTGGAAGACAAATGGATGAGGCCAGGTCTCTTATCAGTGGTGTGTAGTGATAGGACAAGGAGCAGTTGCCCAAAACTTGAACGTAAGAAGTTCCATACAATCATGCAGAAGAACTTCTTTATGGTAAGAGTGACAGACCACTGGAACATGTTGCCCAGAGAGGTTGTGGAGTCTCCTTCTCTGTGGATATTTACAACCACATGGACACCTACCTGTGTGACCTATTGTAGGAAACCTGTCTTATCAAGGAGTTGGACTTGATGATCTCTTTAGGTCCTTTCCAACCCCTGTGATTCTGTAACTGCCATATGGCAACTTGCTTCTCAGCCGTGAGCCCAAATAAACAAAAGGGTCTGTATTAAATTAAATGCTGGGTCAACACCTCACCTTCATGTGAAGGAGTTGCAGGGAGCAGAAGAGCCCACATCAAAAGTTTGTAGGGATGCTGTGTGTTTCCTTGAACTCCTTCTTTTCTGACCTTGTTTTAGTATTTATTGAATTGTTCTATTCTAACTTAGCTGTAAACGAGGAAAAAGAAAAAATAAATGTTAAATTGTGAAAGTAATTAGTTGACTAAAGTTCCTGAGACAGTTTTCTGGGCTTTAGAAAGCTGTTCTTAATTTAAAATGATTGTTTTGCAAATGGTGAGTGAATTTGGTGCCTCATGCACTGTATTGTTTCTCTTACAAGCTGAAACACAGATAAGTATTATTTCAATAATAAAGAGAACGTATTTCCTTCCCTATTGTGTTTTTTATCGGGGAAGTTTTGGTTTACTTAAACATGTTGTCAGCAATCTATTGCTTACTGACTTCACCAAGTAGCATAGAAAGAAACATGGTTGTGTGAGTTTAGCATTGGAAAACTTCCTGAAAAGGTTATGAATTATTTTGGCTGAGAGAGAGAAGGCACAAGG
Source organism: Odontophorus gujanensis (assembly GCA_013399175.1). NCBI lineage: Eukaryota > Metazoa > Chordata > Aves > Galliformes > Odontophoridae > Odontophorus > Odontophorus gujanensis. The sequence goes on along the minus strand of VXAB01006129.1, from coordinate 217,657 downwards.
ATGAGTTGAGAAGTGTGCATTTTCTGATCTAAAGAGTATTTACTTGCTAAGGAGGGCAAGTAATATATGGTGATCTGAGATGAGACTGAGTAAACATTTGGTTATTACTTCCACATTATATTTTATGTCAATCTCTTGGTTAGTATTTTCAAAAATCCACTTTGGAAGCAAGTCAAAATATCATCTTGAGTAGAATCTTTGTTAGGTTTTATTTAAGAATATGTTTAAGTGTAAAAGAGGAAAAGAAAATCTGAAACTAGGTCAAAAAAGCAGGTGTTAAATATGGGGGGAAACAGATTTTTGTTTAGCCACTGAGTTAAAATTATTGTTAGCCTCTCTTGTTTATAGAATGTATACTTGTAACTTTATTTTTCTTAGTATTTTGAGGGAGAAGATGTAACAAATGTGTTCTGTCACCACTGAAATTAAAACACAAAAGAGCAGTTGTCATCCTGTCAAATCTCTTTTTAAATAATCTTTAACTTACAGCTTTTTGAGTGTACCTAAGAAAATGGTTTGTGTATTTCAAAATTAAAATACCAGCATCTTTAAAACTTAGATGTTTGTGCTGTCTGAGATGCAGTTATGTCAAATTTTTGCATTTCTGGTATTCCTTTTTTTTAATACTTAATGCTGTAGTTTAGAAGCTGCTAGTCTGTATGGTAGAGAATAGCAGAACACTTAGTTATAGTTTACAACACTTACATATGTTCAGCCTTAGAGGAAGGGCTGTGAAGGAAGGAAACATCTTAGTGATGAGAGACAGCTGCAGGAGATGTACTCTGAAGGAGCAGCACCAGGAGGAGTTCACTGCCATGCAGAGAAGCAGCAACCTGGCCCTGAATGAGGCTCCTTGGGATGCAGAAGGTTGCACTGTATGTCAGTATTGGCAGCAAGTAGAAAGCTGGGACACTGAAATAAAAAAAAGCATCCTGATGCTTTTCAGATCATCACGTCTCATGTTACTGAATAAAATTGTTGCCACCCAACGGACCTCGGTCTGCAAAAACTGGTCCCGCTGGGTCTGCGGGATTTATATTTGCTTCCAGTTGTACAACTTTTGTCTAATTTCTGTGGAACTGGGAGCCTCCTCTTCCACATAAGAATCACATCGCTGACAAAGCCTCTGATGTTTACTCCAAATTTCAGTGATGGAAGCTAGCAAATATGTGTACAACGCATCAAGAAAATGTTTCTTTCGGGAGCATCGAGATTCATGGTACTAGATTTGTTGCTAAAACATATATAGTAGCTCATAGCTTCTGCTGTGCCACTTACTTGCTGTAGTGTTACGGAAGCAAGCAAAAGTAATGCTGATTATTTTATGATATTTGAGTTTGTTGGTCTGTTTCAGTAAACTAACAGTTTATGTATTTGTGAGTCCTGTTTCTTTGATATTCAGTGAAAGCATACCATACTTAGTAATAAAGTTCATGTGAAAGCGCACCTGTGTCCTCAGTACTGATATGGTAATCGCCGTGTGCTTTTAAACTACTAAAAACTAAATAAAATCTTCAGGAACGTTCCATGAAGAAAAAATCCTGAATAGTGAATAATTAAACACAACCTTTTGCTGCAGTCATTTGTGCTTTTGAACTACTTATGTCACATCAAATGAATTTTAGTGACGCCTTTGAAATGCTCAGAAACTGTGGAGGAGGAAGATGTAGACAGGTGTTCACAGCAACTTTGTTAGTTGCTTAATAGTTTAACTGTTGGCAGCTGTGCTAACTGCCTGCATGTGTGTGTGCCCACTAAAATGCAGTGCTTGAAACCACTGTGAGCCAGTGTTTATGCCTTCTCAATCTTATGTGTAAGCCATTGCTGTTAGTAACTCAAACAGGCAGTGAAGTGCCTTATTCTTGTTGAGAATTCTATTTCACTGAGTACTAGGCTGTGGCTTAGTTGCTTGAATTCTTCAGTTCTTGGAGGTGGGTGTACCTTTTCAATGCTGATTTTAAAGAATGGGGCTCTTTTCAGAGATGGTGATGGAATTATATTGGACAGGAAACCTTTTCAGCAAGAAACCGCCTTCAGTCTTAGTAATATCTGCTTTGCTCGGCTACCTTTGCCAAGTGTGGCCATGTATAGCTTCTTACAGTTGGTTTCCTCACTTCACGTCAAGGTTGTGGTTTCTAATTTGAGAAAATGCTGCACAAACTTACTGTTCTTACTTTGCAATCTGCTAACGTGGTACTTGGCTAGATGGCCTGGTCTTATAGCCAGAGCGGATAGCAGTTGCCAACATCTCGAGGAGTTAGTACAACTTATTACCGCAAAATTAATGTTGTAGTACTGGTAAAGCATCAATTTATTTAAAAATAGTTGGGAAATATGGATGGGGATGCTTGCTGAGGAGAATCTGGAGAGAAGATGAATCTGCTTCAGTAAACTGGTATCTTATGGGAATTCTTGATGAGGAAAGCAGGCCCAGTTACGAAGTTTATGTACTGAAAGGCTGAGAGTCAAGATGAGAGATACAACAGCAATGCCCTTCCCCCTCCCCAGAGTTTTAATAAAGAATAATACAGTTTTATTGTGAAGCATGGTATCTACTGTTTTGTAATTTATTTTTTCAATAAGTAGTTTTCTGCAGGATTCGGAGCTCTCTGAAATGACATGACTTGGCTATAAAAGCCTTTGTCTTTTAATTACAAGGTTTTAATTCTAAATATAATCTGTTGACTTGTGACTTTTTTCCTTAAAATTTCTTGCACTGTGAAATATTAAATGTACTTTTGTATTTCTAGGCAATTGCTGTCCAGCAGAGGTTAAAAAGCCACTTTGCTGCTGGGGTGAGGACTCTGCCTTTTTCAGCTGAATACATGGTTGAAATCAACAAGGTCTTGCTTGCCATGGCTGATGTTGAGCTGTTGCTGAATGCACCTGAGCTAAATACTGGCATCTATGAGGATTTTTCAACTCAGGAAGATGCACTGAAGGTACTACGTATCTAAACATTCAGAGGGCAGGAGAATTGGAGGGGTTAGCAGCATTCATAACAGAAGTGTGGATTTGTTTAATAACAAAGGTACTGCTCTGAGAAATACAGTGTGACCCTTTACCTCAGGAACACATGAGATATATAAAATATTTCATCCTCTTCTTAGAAAAAAACTACTGTGAACACCCTGAAGAATTTGAGAGCGATTGTTCAGTTGCTATGACTGATCTTATCTATAAACTGCTGATAATTATTATTGTAGGTACTGTTTTGGAATAACATTTTGAGGACATACATTTTTGGTATTTTTCCCTGCACATGTTCATTTTACTGATGGCTTATGTTGTTATTGTACTTGTAGAATGTAAAAGATATTTTGGATAAACTTGGGGAACAGATTGCGGTCATACATGAGAAGCAGCCTGATGTTATACTGGAAGCAACTGGGCCTGAAGCAGTACAAATAGGTGATGCACTCACCCAGCTGAATGCAGAATGGGACAGAATTAATAGAATGTACAGTGACCGTAAGTGGTAAGTTGAAAGTGCCTGGTGTCCATGGTTAAGTGGTGCACGTTTTATGCCTTGTCATACATCTGTAAAACAATTCTTTCCATGTCTGATGTTGAAAATAAAGATAAAAATTGTTGGTTTTGTTGTCTAAGCAGAGACTTCAGGAAGTTCTGAGCCACTGCATCAGGGAAGCATTAGGATTTCTAAAGCATCATCAGGCACTGTTGTTTCACTGTGTTTTAATTTGAGAATAGTGTTTCCAGCTGGGTATTGCTTTCTGTGTTTTTGCTGGCTGCCAATGGTCCCCTCTCACATTTGGAGACAACTGTTTCGGAATCTGGTACCTGTCATTACTGATTATGCCTGTAGCTATATTGTTGTCTTCATAAGCCTAAGTCACACTGAGCTCTTAGTTATGCCTTTCTCCCCTCCCCCCCAATAACTTAATTTAAAAGCTTTAACTAATAATATCTTACCATAAGTATCAGTAACATTTCATTTAGTGTTAAAATTTCATTTCATTTAAGTAGCCAGTGTTAACTGGAAACCTAATCTTACCATTGAAAAAGATAATTGTGTCAAAGAGTAACCTCAGTGTTTATGATTAGCAGGCAAAACGCAATAAATCACCTTCTTAGTTAGTTCACTGAATACAAATTGCTTTTTAACTTCATAACATTTGTAAAGCTTTGCATTTTAATGAGGATATTATTAAGCACAATTTTCATGCAAAAAAGATTGCTGGACTAGGAATTTAAGCTAAAATGGGATGCAACTTCTTGAATATATTAAGTGCTACAATTTTAATGAGGTAATGTATTTTAATTAATGAAGACAATTTTAGCAATGTATGTTGGTGTTTGTATTTCTTAACTCTTTTATTACTGAGGTTTTTTTTAACCAAATGTTTATCCAATCGTGTCCTAAGTATAAGAAAGAGAACAAAAATAATCCATCTCCTTAGTAATCTCTGGCTTTTCTATTTGTAGGGTGTGTGTAGATTTTGACAGGATAGTAGAAACAGCATCTGAAATGCTTGGAAAAAAACTGATTAGTTTTCAGAGCTAGTAATGATTTTCCTGATTGAGTTCCAACTAAGTAGTTAAACCTTGGGTAAAAGCTCTAATGTAGCCAAGCACAAGTAGAATTCAGTTGCACTTACAAAGCCTTTAAGCACCCAACCGAATCTGATTGACTTGGTTTGACTTAAACACACGTAAATTAAAATGTATGTGGGTTTTTTATATGTGATTTTTTTTGCATGTATATATACACACAGGTTCAACAACATGTGTGGTGTTGCTTGTAACAATGCTGGCTTGCTTGTTCTGCTTCTTCTGACATAAAACTTTCCACCAGAGTTAAAAGTGCTGGTGATTTGGGAACAAGCTGTGTCTTGGAAGTACGTGCCTTCCTGTGGGAGGAAACCTGTCATAGCCATATCTTGGTGGTATACTTACAGGACTTTTGTACTTACACCTTTCAGCCCAGGCATTCTGTGTATTGAAGCAGCAGCAAGTGCTGGATTTACCTCAAAACTGGAGTGAAACCACAGCTTGATGCTCCAAATACTATGTAATTGTAGGCTGGGAACTGAAACAGTGAAGATTTTCTGTTTCAGTGTTGTAAAGGTCTTAAACTGTAAATTTGGAAAAAAATTCATGCCCCAGAAATTTTCATTTTGAAGGAAGCCATTAAAATATTCGTTTAAACTATTTTAAATACTTAGAATATATCTTCACATTAAAACTGAAATGAGATACTATCATGTGAGAAATAAAAGGAGAATGAGATTTGGGGTCGGTCTACAGGTTGAACCAGTGTTTTGCCATGGGGTGTATACAAGGAAGTACACCTTTAAGATGATCTAGTTCCACCCATCTTGCTGTAGGCCAGAATGCCTCCCTGTAGACCAGGTTGCTCAAAGCCCCATCCAACCTGGCCTTGAGTGCTTCCAGGGAGAGGGCATTCACAACCTCTCTGGGCAACCTGTTCCAGTGTCTCACCACCCTCATTAGGAATTTTGGCCTAATGTCTATTCTCAGTCTACCCTCGTCCAGTATAAAGCCACTTCTCCTCGTCCTGTCACTGCCTGCCCTTATAAAAAGTCCTTCACCAGCTTTCCTGTAGGTCCCCTTCAGGTACTGGAGGGCTGCTAAGTGTTGTTTGTCTCAAGTCCTGTGTCCTTGGAGACATTTTTCAACTTTGCTTTGTAATAGTACCGTTTTTTTTAGCAATCAACAAATTGAAATTTTTCTCTATGCCTTTTGGACGTACCTTTCTTACTTAAAATGCATAGACCGTTTTTGGTGACTTTGTTAGCATTGTAGAACTCTAAATTAAAAACAACTTTCTGACTGTGGTAATTCAGTCTTTTTCCTTACTTGAAAATGTTACCCTTTGAGCTTAGCTTCACAGTTGTTTGAGACTGTAAAGATTGAAATAATAGCAAAATGCATGAGAAATTACTGTGTGATTAAACTATAGAATTACTTGCACAAGTATCTGGTAATACAGTCACTTCTATGTAGTTGAAATCACTTTCATTTATTAAATTCCGGCACCAACACCACATGGTTTATGAATTAAAAAAATAATTTAAGCAATTAATCATATTTGATATTTTATACTGTTTGATGTCTGAACTGCTTTACAGCAAAAAAAAAATAATTAAAAAAAAGGTTCTGCTGCCCAGTTTGATGCAGCTAATCAATCTTTATTTTTCTAAGTGATAGAAACAAAAGTGTGCTTTGCACTGCCCTTTTTTCCTTCAACTGGAAGTTATGCTCTTGACTTTTACCAGTTATTACCATGTCAGGAGGCTTTTAGTACTGGGACTTCATTGTCCAGACTACGTGCTCTTATTTTCCGGTTTTGCAAGTTAAGTTGTACGGAATTCTTAAATATCACTGGAGCATTAATTTTAGTCTTTTCATTGAAATAGTTGGATAATTTTTCGACACACTGTTTTTACAGTTCCTTTGATAGAGCAGTCGAAGCATGGAGGCAGTTCCACTGTGATCTCAATGACCTCTCTCAGTGGATAACGGAAGCTGAAGGGTTATTAGCTGATAGCCGTGGTCCAGATGACAGCCTGGATCTGCAGACAGCTGGGCTACATCAGCAGGTATGTACAACACATGCTGTAATGTGATTACCTGATATTTTTCTGGATCCTCATTATAGAATAACAGACTCTTCTGTTTAGCCAAGCTACTCTGCTTCTTGCTGAAAAAGGGGAAAACACTTCTTTAAGGATCCGATTTTCTTTCTCTTCTGTGTAAGGAGTGGTTATCCAAGTGTTATCCTAACACATAGTTACTGCTTGAAGCTTTTTTTCTTTACCATCTCCCATCTTTCTTGAATTATCTTGTTTCTGTTCTGATTGCAGAGAAATTTTTCCTAATATTGTATGCTTGCTGTAGTTGTAAGTGATGTTTGGATTTTTGATCTCAACATCTGACTTCAGTTTCATGGATTTGCTGTGGTATTTGGAGAGCACAGCTAAAAATAGGATTCAGTTATGGAAATAGGGTCATGGTTTACAAGAAGAAATAGTATGACTTTCTTGTTTTTTAAACTATCTGTTGGGAGTACTGGAAAGGAATTATCAGTGAGCGTGAATTCTAGCACTGATGATCTGAATGAATTATTGTGATCCTAGGTAATATTCAGAAGTGTATTCTGTATCATTGTCTCTTTTTTTATGACATTCTTTAGAAAATTAAACCAGATTTTTTAACAGACTTAAATCAACAACATCAAACTTGAAGTAAGATGGTTTCAAGTGCCTATTTTAGTAAAACAATATGCACTCATAACTATATCGTGCACATTATGAACCATTGATCAAAGTTGTCTCAGGTCAGTAATAACATTCTGTGTGTCTTTTGTTTCTGTCAGGAGCTTGAAGAAGGAGTACACAGCCATCAGAGCAGTGTTCTGGCATTGAACAGAACTGGGGAAGGGATCATACAGAAACTCTCTGCTACAGATGGGGGTTTCCTGCAGGAGAAGCTGGCAGGACTGAATAGGCGCTGGAAGGCAATCACTGCTGAGGTCGTGGATAGACAACAGAGGTAACAAGTTAATCAGGAATTTGGATATCTGACCAGATGTGGTGAAGAAAATCTCACTCAGCATTTATCTCTGTTAAAGATACTGTATTGTATTGCTCTAATTAGTCTAAACTGTCATTAATCACAGTTTTCCTGACATTTGGACCTCTTTTTTTTAAAAAAAAAAAAAACAACTGTCCCCTATAACTTTGATTTTTCTTGTTTTTCCAGAATCATTTCATTGCTAAGCCAGGCCCCTTTTTTGGCAGGAGCACTCTTTTGGCTGAGGCAAAACTGAAAGTACCCTAGCTTGATTTCTGTTTTGCAGTGCCAAAGATATGCTAATTGAAACAATTGTATTGCGTAAGTTAAGAGCAATACTTCAAAACAAGAGTTGTAGTCTGTGTTTGCAGTCATTTAGTATCACTGACTGGGTATTTTCAGAACAAAGCAAAAATCCCTTGTGAAGGAGCCTTAAATTTCCTTCAGAAGTTTGAAGTGTGAAATATTCTAAGATAAATACATGAATTTTCAGTGTCTGAGAATACAAGGTTTCCTCCTCTATTTCTTAATGCTAGAGAAAGCTGTGAAGATTAGACTAGCATGTCATGTTTGCTGCAGAAGTGCAGGTGGATATTTTGTTTTCCTTTTTAAGGCTAAAGGGAGAGAATCAGCAGCTGATAGATTACAGAAAAAGGCTTGATGAACTGCGTTGCTGGTTGGAAAATGCAGAAAACGCTCTGGACACGAGATTTACATTCAACCATGAAGAAAATTTACGAGAATTACAGGCAAGCTCCTTTAGTTATGTGTATGTGTGCATGTATATGTTTCATGCAAAGTATCAGAATATGACTTTTGGAGGAGGATATTTTCGCAGTGTAAATTGACAAAGAAATATGATGGTTTAATGAGAGTTCTTGGTGATTACTTACACAAGCAAGAAGCATCTTGTAATGAAATCAGGTTGAGCTGATAATGGTCATCTAGGCAGAAGATGATGGCTGTTTCAGAAAGTGACAAGTATACCACTGATATATATATACCATATATATACCACTGATAGAATTTGGTAAATGGAATTTTACTTGGGATAATACCCACAGGTCTACTTTGTAATTGTGAAGACATTAGCAAATAGTCATTAAGTTTAAAAGGGTGTTTTAAGAATGGACAGGTGGATGTGTAAGCACTGTTGTCTTGTTCATTGTTCAGCTTTAATACTTTGTTGCATGCTTAAGACTGTATTTAATCTGGTGTTTAAACTAGTAATGGTTTTACTTAGAAGCATATATACTTGTTATTTTCCTGTTTATTTTGTGTTTGGCTTTGACAGCAAAATAGTTCTGGGATGTGTGAAAGAGAATGTCTCTGGAATGCTAAAAAGAATGGGAAGAATGGTTAATCCAATAATCATATTTAAAGATTTTTTAAAAATAACGATTAAAAAGAAGTCTACTGCTAGATCAAAGTATAAAGTCTTGAAGTTGCAACAAGTGTGTATAAGTACTGTGATACAGTTGCTGTTTTACTTGCCTATACAAGTTCAGTCTCTTTGAAATCTGTTAGGTATAGCTCCTGACTGGTTAGTGTGCAAGTTCAATTTTTCTTGTCAGCTCTTGAAGTGAAAGGTAGAACTGGATTATGTCTGTGTGTGGGTGGGGTGTCTGTGTGTGATATAAGCAGTATTTGCTATGGAAGCACTGGCAGGGAGCTAATAATAGGTCCAGTATTTGGACCTATTGCATCAGGAATGGCATTTGCAATTATGACTGTGTACGTTAAGGGAAGTGAATTTCAGGTACTAGTAAGATGACTGGGCTGCTCAGGAGGGTAAAAAAAACTCAGAACTTTCCTTGTTTTGTGTAGTCAACAATGAGAGAGAGAGATGATGAAAAGAAATAGGATAACATGGGAGAGAAGATTTGTTGTTTAAGACTGCTACTGGGGACATGGGAGTAACAGATGTTAACTGATCGGTCAGGAGCAAAAACAAAGCAAACTTTTTTTTTTTTAGTAGATGCTTGGAAATTTAGTAAAGGTACTATTTGGTATTTTGCTAATTCTAACCAGATGCTCTGTTCTGTCAACTGCATTTGGTCTGTGCTTCTGTCACTTTCATGTGCACATCTCACAGTAATGTGTTATAAATATTGGAGTGGATGTACACAGTGCACACTGGCTAATGTCATTTGTTTGCTCTGGTGCTTTAAAGACAAAACTTATGATTCCTGCTCCATGGTTTTTTTGGTCTATGGGCAAATGATAGCACAGTTACGTTTAAGTCAATGGGAAGTGCACCCAAGCATAACCTTCTTTTTGCAGGATCTGACCTGTACTTTCATCTTAAAGATAAAAGAAGATGGTGGGAGGTTAATCTAAACACAACCTTACAATTCAGTTTTGTTTTTAACTATCTTTAGAGCACGTATCATTAAGAATGAGGTATCTTGTGACAATGTGTCCTACATCCTGGCTCATGCCAGCCGTGAGCCCTCAGTTTTTAAATTATTTCTAAAACTAAGGCAGGTTATAATATTGATTAAAAGAGTGTTGACTTTTGGATACACACCGTATATCTGGAGGTGGTCAAACAGAAGCGTCTTGTGAGGTCAGAATTGATGCGAGTGATGCAAGGCTTTGTAGGCACCCTGAGTATTATATTTGAAGCTTTGTGTGTGTTCTCCAGTTAGTAATAAACTTTGATCTTTGAAAGTTTGTTTTAATAATTTCTACACATTACAACAAACAAAAAACAACAAAAAGCTTCTTCTGTTACATATTTCAAAGGAAATTTCTAAAGATTAGAGCAAAAGAAGAACTTTTCCTCTTGTTATTTAACATTTATGCATTTGACTTCAGTCCAAAACTTCTGTCCCTTTTAGGTCTTAAGTGAAGAGATGGAAGTACAGGGAGACAAACTGGAATGGTTGAACAGAACGGAACCTGAAGTTATTCTGGATAAAAATGTTGATATTCAGGAAAAAAACAAGCTTTCTGATAGCCTGCAGTCCCTCAATGTGAGATGGAAGAAGGTGTGTATTTCTTCAGCATTTTTAGCTGTAATTTAAAATATAGTGGTGTATTCAGAGTAATAGTTTTCCTTTTTCTATGCATCTATGATGTCTAAAATGTCTTGGAAGATGTGTTTGTTGAGGGACCTTCTCCTAGGCGTGAATCCATGTCTGCATGAAAGTCCTGGTAGACGTTATTCCATCAGAATGAGTTGATTACTTTATTTTTTTTATTTTCTTATTTTTTGCATTGGCTTTCTTTCAAACTGCTGAATCAAAAATATTTAGTCATAGAATTATATAATGTTTTGGGTAGAAATGGTTCATGAGGATCATCTAGTTCCAACCCCCCGATGGGTAGCTATAGTTGTTCAAGTTGCCAAAGCCTCATTCAACCTGATCTCAAACACTTCCTGGGGTGGGGTATCCGCGGCTTCTCTGGGTAACTGTTCCAGTGCATCACTACTCCTGTAGCAAATAATTTTGTCCTCTTATCTAGTCTAAAGCTACCCTCTTCTGGTTTAAAATCATTACCACTTGCTCTATCACTGTCCGCCTTGATAGAGAGTCGCTTCCTATCTTTTTTGTAAGCTCCCTTTAAGTTCTGGAAGGCTACTGTGTTGGTTTTCTTTTTTTTCTTTTTTTTTTTTTTTAATTAATTTTTAAATTAATTACCTATTGCCTTAGTTTAGTCACTGATGACCACAAATCATCAACATTTCTTTGAAGTGTGCTCAGTGAGTCTTGAATTTTGTACCTGAGCAGTAAAAAAAACCACATAAACAACCAATCAATAAAAATTCATTTATTTCTCTCCAAGGATAAGGTAAGATGTGGAAGGCTTTGGACAAACAAATACTTGAACACCTTTTGGCATTTTTATTGTTTTTAAATGATACTTTGAAAAACTTCATTGCAATATGAGGCATACCAGTATAGCAAGCGTAATGTAAAATATTGTGTGTACTCTAATACATGAACTTTTGCTATGAATGTTGATATACTCACTGCTTTTATTCGTCTCTGCTGGGCTGCAGGTGTTCAGAGAAGTGCCTGACAGAGTGAGACAACTGGAGGCTTTTGTTGGGCAGCCTCACCTTGTTGCGGAGGGAAAGCCTTCTGGTGAGTAGTAGTGAGCTTAACTGTATTGAGCTTAGTACTGTTTGTAGTCAAAAAGCCAAATCACAACCAAACACAACTTCTGGTGAGAATCCTACTGTTCAGCTCATTCCTGCTTCTTTATAGTATCAGACTGTACTGATAGAAAGGATGGGGCTGAGCTAGTGGGTGCCTGTCCCTTTTTTAGGACAACTATGTATTACCAGCTCTGTGAAGCCTCAGTTATAGTAACTTGACTTAATTCTGCTGAAGTCTATTCTTAGTTAAGAATGGGAAAACCTTTCTGCCAAATAATGCAGAAGTGAGAAAGGCAATTTCAGATCTTTATCTTAATGAAATAATTGTTTTATATGCTTAGACTTCACCTGCCTTTTACATCTAAGTGGGCTTAGCTTCATTCCATTTAATGTTAATACCATTTTTTTTTTTTTGAGTTGTATAGTATTATAGGTGATGCATGGGCTCTTTGTCATGCATTGAGATAATAACTTCAAAATCAAAAATCGCGGTGGCTTAGGCTTAGATTCTTGGGGTTAAAAAGCCTCAAATGCAGATCTTGCTGTGATGTTTTTTTGTTTGTTTTTTTTAAGATGCTCTTGTGTATTCATAGAAACTAACAAAAAAAACCCCCAATACGTCATTCTCCAAATTGTATGTGTAGCCATGATTTTTTCTTTAATGAAAACACTAAACTCTTTCAGATGTCCAAAAGGTGGTGCTAGTATCTTCTTCACTGGAAATTCCTGTTCAGACGCAGCACACTTTGGAACTGTCTGCACCTGCTGATCTGGATAAAACTACAACTGAGCTGGCTGAATGGTTGATATTGATTAACCAGATGCTCAAGTCGAGCATAGTTACTGTGGGAAATGCTGAAGAGATCAACCGGACTATTGCACGAATGAAAGTATGTGCTTTAGTGAAGGCTAGTGGTCTGGAAAATTAGGAAACACTTATAATTTCTTTACTAAACATATACTGCTAAAAATGTATTAAAAAAAAAAAAGCAACTGAGATCGAAAACACACAAGACAACTGCAGTAAATGCTTAACCTGCAAACTACACTTCATAATCTGTTGATATTATGCTCCTCTCCCTTGTACTATTTCCTCTTAATTCCTTGTCTCCCTTCATGAGCATAGATGTGAGAATGGTGGTGGTATTTTTTTTTTTTTTAATTTAAACAAAGCATATAGAGAATAAATGCAAATGGCTTTAGTGATAATATGTAGATAACTTAGACTGAAGCCTTTGCAGCAGCTTCAGCAGCCCATCACTGGAGGGTGACCTTTATGACTCACTTTGTAGTGATTTTTTATGAATTTTGTTATGTTATAACTAGTCTAACTGATTTCCAGAGACACATTGAAGTAATTATAGGTTGTAATGCGGATGCGCATGATGTAAATACTTTTCTGTTGATAGCTTATGCTATGCTGAGCTGTGACAAAGGGCAGCATTTGTGAGATGTGTGCTGTCATTAAGGCTCCTTGCATTTGACTTGATATCAATTAACATGAGTACAAGCTGCAGGTTAGAGAAATGCTGAACTGTTTCTGTGGATATCTAACATCATTTGGTATTTGATAAAATAAATATGGAAATGCTTTCTTTTAACTGTATAATGCTTATAATATGAGGTTCTGGTACATAGCCATAGTGAAAAGAATGATGGTGTTTTGTCTGCAGTCCATGCTCACTGTTCTTCCACCTTTACCCATCTCCCTGTAAATGTGTACACTTGTGTGTGTGTCTACATAAAGATCAGAGCTTGGTAAGAGGGAAGTAAGTTACGGGAGAGAGAAAAACAGGTACTGGAAAATACTTCACAATGACTGGTTGTAACGGTGATTTGTGCAGGTTAGCCTCCACATCTGGATTTTCACTTGTATTTCAGAATACTTTTGCATTTTGAAGCAGTGCTATAATGCTGTGACAGCTCAAGGGTTGTAAATACTGATGAAGCAACCATCTGTCTCTGGAGACATAGATGTTCAGTTTTATGTAGAAGTAATGCAGAAATTGTTAAGTAAATTCTGTTTTTTGTACCTAAAAAATCATATCCTAATTCTCAACAGATAACAAAGGCAGATTTGGACCAACGGCACCCTCAGCTTGATTCTGTTTTTACATTGGCTCAAAATTTGAAAAATAAAACTTCCAGTTCAGACATCAGAACAGTGATTACAGAAAAATGTAAGTTCCTCCATTCTGTGTTTTCAAATATAGTGTTTCCATGACAGTAAAGTCTTCATATCTTTCTCTTAAACTCTTGACTTTTAACCTAGCTGAAGTTATCTTCCTTGAGTAAACTGAAAATTAGCATTTACATTGGTTTCACTATAGCAGTCTAATGAAAATTCTTGCTGTTTATTTTCTTGACTGGCTGTTTTGCTGAAATTTTAAAATATCTTATGGAAAAACTTGAATTACTTGGCAGACACAGATCCAGAGATAAGGATTTTTATTTATTTATACAAAGGAACTACTGATATTTTTTATTTTTACTGAGACTACAATACACTGGACAGTTAGCAGAAAGCATGAATGTGTTGCCTTGGAAGGCTAACTTCTGAAGTTGTTGATGGAGAATTAGAGCTTTTAAGTCATTCGTATGTAGTTTAAAAAATACTTTGAAAATTTCTTTTTCTGGTACTTACGGAAGGAAAATGCAACTGACACAATTAGAAACCAAGAGACATCACATTCTTTGAACTCCAGAGTCTTTGCCAATTGCTAAGATTAGAAAATTAATGCAGCAGGAAATACAGAAGGGGGAATCTATGGAACAATGGAAAGATAAATTTTACCATCTTTTTCTTCAAAGTAGTTTGGTAGTAGGATAGTAGCTATTGCAGTTCAGTGGAGAGTGTCAGCAAGAGGAGATCTGGTCAGTTGCAAAGCATCCTTTCACAAAAGGTGACAGAGAATAAAGGAACTGTATTTTGAAAACTTATGTTGAGTTCCCTGGTAGTTGTTCTCACTAAGGATGAAAGCAGGGAAACTGTGTATGTTGCCACGAATGAAACTTCCAGGAGATACCCTGTATTTGTGAAGATTTTGCTCCTTTGAATTTGCATTTGTAAAGAAAATGATTTCTGTTATAAGGGCTTGGTAGTGGTTTGCTCTTTTTTCAAGAGAAGATCAGCACTGCTTTGTACATCTCATTCTTTAAATGCTTAGGAGAATATACAGACTTCCTACGAAAGTCTGCAAATCTCCTAAGTGTCATTAGATGAAGCCTAATTACTCAAATAGCTAGGAGCACAGAAGAAGAGAAGTTTCTTTTAGCAGTAAGTACATAGGTGCAGGAAATCAGAAACAACACATAATGAGGCTTTCTTTCCCATTTTTGAACCCACAGGCAGATCCTTGAGGCCTCCAAGAATTTCACTGTTTATCTGTCAGAGTGAAGAGAAAAGGAAATAAAGTTTGTAGCAAATAATTGTACTGGGGTCTCTTGAGTGGAAAGAAGTTTCAGTCCAGACAAGAGAGCAAGTTTAACCTGCCCATTCATAGGGAAAAATCTCTAACCTGTATTCGAGATATTATTAACAATTGAATATGCCTCTATAGAAGCATCAACTATGTATCAATTTCAGCTCAGTTGCTGTTGTAGACAGTTGTTTCATAGGGGTATTTTTCATTCCAGCTTTGTGGGGGGAGTCTAAAAGCAGAGGAGACTTTTCTCTACAGTTCAGTAGCCAGCATGCAGTGTTATACTCTTTTAATTCCTGGTGTTTTTGCTTTTGTATATACATTTGCTGTTGGAGTTAGTGAAGTTTTCTTCTGAGGTCTCATTCAATTCATTCAATGACCTATATCATGTCATAAAATTATAGTCACTGGCAGAGGCACTTCATTGCCACAGTCTGAGATCTCTGTGAAGCAGAACAGAAAATTATTGAATGTATTTTTAAAGATAAGATATCCTCCCAGGCAGATCAAGCTAAATAACTTTGGATGTTCATAAAAGATGTATAAAACAAAACACAAAATAACAGTACAACCTGCAAAGGGTAAAGTTCACTTATATGGTTTTAGCTTAAACAAAAGCCTTGATGTTTTTTGCTTCATGAAGGATTAAGGCAACTTCAAGGAAGATTAAAGCAACCTGAGTATCAACTATGTTGCTTTTCTAATCAAGTAAAGTTACATACATTACTGGTAAGGTAATTATCTTGGCGATGTTGCTTACTGCCTACCTGCTGGTGCTGAGAATACAGATATTTTCTTGAAAACCAACTTAGATTTTTTATTTTTTTTTTTTTACTTTTTTTTGTTTGTTTTTATTTGCTCTTTAGTTCAAATGATACTTTTGCTACTGTCATGACAGGTAATAGGGAAGATGTATTTTTACCTCTATAGACTCACAGGGAGAATACCTTTTTTATTGATCTGTTAAGTATAAAGAAAAAAGTATGATGCTGTTTCTTTCTTTCTGTCAGGCAGACTTAGTCCTTTCCTTGATGCTGTATTTTTGCTCTAGGCTTCTATTGTGTTTTCTTTTTCATTCTTTGTTTATAAAAGGTTAAAGCTTGTTTATTGATTGTCTTAAGTAACTTTATTTATTGAGAGAGGAGTGTGATATTTGAAGGAAATGGGGTGAAATCGATAACTTCTCTGTTGTATAATCTATGCAAGCCTGTAGAAACCTGTGGTGGAGTGAAAGTGCTAAAGCATATTGTTACTGGAACATTCCCTCCTTAGCTGAAATTACAGTGCAGGTGCTACTACACTCCTTTCATTGTGCAGAGTGGTCAGTAAACTTTAGTTCACGTTATAAGTGCACAAATATGACTTGCTGGCACAGCCTTCAACCTGTCCTGGTGCTCCCTGAGAACCCTGCTGGTGGCAGTTCTGCTGTGGCATTTCTGCTGTGCAGCTGCAACAGATCTACCTCCCATGTATGTGTTTGTAATAAGCAATGGGTAATGCCTTTGGAGTCTTCCGGAAATAGTAGTTGTTACCTGTATACTGACCTGCTTAAACAAAAGGCAGTCAGACACCTTCCTTTTGTTTGCTTGCATGGACATATAGATTACTTGAGGAACTAAAATACGGAATACTGAAGGGACTGTATTTGAAAATGAGTTACATTATTGCCTCTTGTCCTGAGGTGTAAGTGGTAGTTAGGGCTACTTGATTGGTTG
Source organism: Odontophorus gujanensis (assembly GCA_013399175.1). Taxonomy (NCBI): domain Eukaryota; kingdom Metazoa; phylum Chordata; class Aves; order Galliformes; family Odontophoridae; genus Odontophorus; species Odontophorus gujanensis. The sequence goes on along the minus strand of VXAB01006129.1, from coordinate 200,855 downwards.
CCTCAGTTTTTTTCATTTTTTTTAATGTCCTCTCCAGTGGAAAAAGTAAAGAACCAATGGGATAACACCCAGCATGGTGTGGAGGTGAGGCAGCAGCAGCTGAAGTACATGCTGTCAGACAGCATACAGTGGGATGAGCAGAGGAAGGAAATGGAGCATCTCATGGAGCAGTGCGAGATCCGTCTGCGTATGCTTCAGCAAGCCCCAAAGGAGATGCTTGTCAAACAGATTTCAGATAACAAGGTAAGACCGTCTGCAGTTGACTTCTTGGTCTCTGTTGTGTTATAGGGTTTGTTTGATATCCAAATGTAAGATTTAATTGTAAGGTTGATGTGATGGTTTTGAGCACTCAATGTTCTAAGTCACTTTCCTCTTTTTTCATCAGCCTTCCTGAAAATTGCTTTTGAGAAAGAAACAGGTGGCATGAATACTTGTGTGCCTTTCTACAAGTGTGGCTGAAAAGAACATAGTATAATCCAATAAATGATGCTCTGGAAAAAGTCAGAACCTTGCAGTGATAAAAGTTTAATAATGCAACCACAGCATGTAGCATGTATCATTCTGCAGAAATCTTTTAACAATAGTAATCCAGACATGGGATAATTTCAAATAAATTTGTTCCAAGTTTCACTTCTGATTGATACAAAACATATTCATCTTATTTTTTTCCCTTAATTCCACATGATCTTGCTTATTATATTGCAGTGAATGTGGTGTGATAATAAGTCTGATGTCCTTTGTTGTGGTGGCTGTTCGAAAAAGGACAAGCTGTAGGAGACTCAGAATATGAACTAAAGAGACTCATTGTTGAGGAGGTGCTCTTACCAGTGTGGAACTTAGAACAGGCTTTAATAGACATAAAAAAAAAAAAAGTGTGTATGGGTATGCACTGACATTTAGTGCAGGGAGGTGGCTAGGTATGAAAAGAAGCAGAGAGTTTATTGGTGACAATTTCTTGCTGACCCATAGCTATTTCAGAAAGCAGTAAAATTGTCTGCTCTTCATTGTCTTTCCTTTGTGAACAGGAAATTGGAAATGGGCTATTAGGCCTACCTTTTTGCTTTCTTAAGTGAAAATAGTCATGCGTCCACATATAGAGTACAGATATACATATATAACTGATTTCTAAATGAAATGGAGTTTTGGAAATAATCCTGAGTTCAAAACTCTGTAAGGTCAAAGTACATTAGAACACGCCGGTTGTATCACTGTTAGCATAACTTAAATTTGTTCACGCTGCTAAAAACATAGAACTTTTTTTACTTCTGTTGTCAGTAAAACACACAGGAGAGCTTTTCTAGTTCATGGTGGTTATAACAATATCATTTTTCTCACTTGTGTTTTGGTTCGTTGTCAGGATGCTTATTATCTAATAGATTTTCCTTTTGAAGGGAACTTTATTCCATAAAAGAATTATGCACATTTGTGCTTTTTTTTTTTTTAAGCATAAAAGAGGGTTTTATAATGATAATTGCATGATATAAAAAGCAGTCCTATTTTGATTTTGCTCTGATGTCTCATTTTGGAATTCCTTTTTAGCTGTTAGTACACGATTTGCATAGAGGAGACATCACAGTAGCTGCATTCAATGATCTTTCTAATAAACTTCTTCGAGAGTATCGTGATGATGACACAAGGAGAGTGAAGGAAACCACTGACCAAATGAACACTTGCTGGGTTAATCTAAATCAAAGGTAATTAGTTGCAATGTTTCACTATATATAGCTTTCTGTTTTAAACTTGTATCCTGTATTTATCACTTACACCTATTTCAGTCTACTCTGCAGCCTTAACTTTACTGTAGCATTTAGCTCTGCTGTGGTGGTTTAATCAGTTGCATGGAGTGAATTTTGATGATAGAAATTCCCACAGATTACTATGGAAGGGTTTTAAGTATTTAACAAATAGGTATTTAATAATGAAGGTACTTATCTCATGGTTGCTCTCAGCTTTGCTTGTGACTATTTTTTCTCTAAAGGTCTTTGAGCAATTCTTCCTGTTCAGTGATGTTGCTGTGCTTTATATATACATTGTTTGTTACTGTGCTTCCTCTTTATAAGGCTGCAAATATTCATCTCTGCTTTTCAACATGTTAGTTTATTTAAGGCCTTTCATCTAACGGAAACTTTTCCTGAATGGGGCTGTGCTTTGAGTTTCTGAATGCAATGTCTGACGCTGCCATCTAGAAAGCGTTTTATCTGTAGGAACTGAGATTTGAAACATCTTTGTACTCATCCTATTCATCAGTTGATAAGTATTCCAAACCAGATGCTGAAAATAGATTGCATGTATTGTCCTATGTATAATATATATTTTTGTGTGCAAAATAATGTAATTGCCCGCAAAAAGTCTTCAGCATTTTGTGGATGATTATCATTAGCCTAATGTCTGACTCGGTGGTAGCTTTAAAAGACAATGTGCTTTGCAGTTAGAAGGACAGAAGGGAGAGCTGATCCTATGGTTATGGGAATGGGGTGAATGACAACCAAATTCTGTATGTATGCATGAATGTACACACATGCAGAAAGGGAAACTGCTTTTTTTTTTTTAATGACTTGTGAGTTAATTGAAGAACAGCCTTAGATAGTAAAGCCTCTAAAGTTGAGTGATATGTCTTGGGGAATGATAGGAAGAGAACTTTACAGTGGTAAGCTGTTGGTTTCATAGGTAATTAAGGAAGAGGAATGTAATATCTTGTTATCCTTCCTTGGAGGAAAATGTTGTCTTTGTAGTTTTCTGCTTTTGATGTCACAAAGAGTTTTATGCAACTGGTTTCCTGGTTATTTCCATTGAGAGATGAGATTCAGAGTAGGTGAAACTTTGTATGTCTCGTTCTGTGTGATCATTTGAGAGAAAATAAAAGCTTTTTGATCTTTAAGTGTTTTAGAGACATCTAAGATAGGGTTTTCAAACAACTAAAATATTTCATAATTGATCTTATGTAGGTATCTTCTTTTCATGGTTCTTCAGTTAAGCGTCCAGTAGACAGAGGGAATGAGTTGAGCATATAACAAAACTTCTACAGCTTTTTACTTTCTGAACTAGATGATAGTGATGAGGTCACCTTCTGAAATGACTGTTCCTGACCATTCATTTGAATCGAACCTGCAGCATGTTCTTCCCACCTTTTCTCGGAGTAAACTAGTATTTTTTTTTCCAAAAATGTCATTAACTTCATCTAAGTATGTCACGATGACATCTGGGAATAGAGATGCAATTAGTGGGTGACAAGAGAACTCCTTGTTGCATTAGCAGTACCAATAGATTACAGCTCTGTGGTGGTCTCATTCAAATTCAAACATTGCAGAGTTTTACCTAGAGCTAACATAAAACTAGCCACCTGTGTCAGAGCAGGTGATCAGAAAGAAGAGCTCCTGACTGGAAGCTCTAGTTATTTTTGAATTTGCTTAGAGTATGGAATAGTAAGCACCTTGTGTTCTACTGTGTGTAACTGAAGCTCCACAATTACCACTGGGGCTGCTGTGCTGCAGCCTTACAAAGATGAATATCTGCTTCGTTTCTTGGCAGAATGTACAGGAGATTTTGGGAAATCAGTGGATAGCCAGAGCATGCTCACTATAACCCTGTGGAGTAGAGCAGAATTAAAAGGGGTGAGCCTGCAATATTCCCCTTTTTCAGGGGAATGAAGGTTTTTATCTTTGCCTTTAAATGCAATAAACAAAAATACTAGTGAACTTTGAGTGCTGAGGATGACTTAGTATGAGAGATCTCAGGGCAGACAAAAATTGTGCCTGCAGCATAATGTCCTATTGCTTCTATGAGCAAAGATCTGTGTTTGCAGCATAATGCTTTAAAATACCATCTCTGGCTGTAGCTATGCCTGGAGGTTGCATAAGAGACTCCTTATTAGCATTACTTGGGATAATCAGTCCTGAATATCATCGAGAGTGCTATTGGAAAGGCTTGTCATGAAACACAAAGTTAAAAGGGAGGATAGTGGCATTAAGAGCCTGAGGCTTGCTCACCTTGACATTGTTTAAATTGACTATTCTGTCCAGTGGCTATTTATTTTTATTTCAGGATGAAACTGTAGTGGTTCTGTGTCATCCTGCTGCTTCAGTATTAGACTATAGTTGCTATCTAAACTGTCTCAGGTGTTCTTCCCTGATTTTCTTTTCATCACACGCTTATATACGTTGTGTATTTTTAGTGTAAATCTGAAAAAGGTAATTGTGTGGAGCTGAGATCTGGAGCAGTGCCATGAAAACTTAAATGCTACAGGTATAACTTTTTTTTCTTGGTCACTGCTAATAGAATCTGCTTAAACATTCTTCACTACCACCGAATTAAGTGAAATTAGCTTCAGTTCTGTAGAATTCTGTGGGTTCTCTTTACATTTTGTTCTTGCCTACTGGAAAGACAGTCTTTCTGAGACTATTCTGATCATATTAGTATTCTTTGAGAATCCGTATAATCTTTAGCATAGTTAATCTCTAATACAGAATTCTTCTCTTTTACATTTGAAGCCTTTACTAGAGTGAAATGGAAGTGTTTGGGTCAACTCTGTAAGGCTGTTGTTCACTACTGCTGTGTAGATCCTTTTTAAAAGCTACCATGTAATCTTAGAACATTAATTGTTAATCTGTTAATTTATGCCACTGGGTTTCTTGCTTAGTGTAAGGAATGATTTTCAGCTTTAATTCAAATATCATGACAGCATTGTTTCTTTAATAGGATTTCATTCTTCTCTTCAATTTCAACCAAGTAGAAAACTTAGAGAAATTAGAACTTTGGGCTGAAGATTACATTCTTCAATGTTGTCTCAGTTGCCATCTAGAACATCAGTACTTAGGCTTAGAGATCTGGGTCACTTAGTATTTTATCCTCTGGGCCTTTTCTCTTCCTTAGAAGGTCACCTTTATTATCAGCCTGTTCTTGTTGTCACTCTTGTTCTGCCACCTTTGGCCTTCACCCCCTGCTAGGGAAGAAAATCCCTGCAGAGTGAGAGGCTTTTGAAGTCAGAGCTCGTAAGTGGTTTTACTTTACACTTTTCCTCACAGTTCCTTGGTGTGCTCTAATTTTTGAGCTGATGCTTTTTATTTTTTCTTGACAATATGCTGGTCAAACATTTAGTCATCCCTAATTTATTTATTTATTTATTTTTGTCAAGAGGAGGCAAAGCAAGCCAAAGCCTTACCTCTGGATGAAGGCTTCTTGTCAATGCTACTCATTTGCCAATAGACAAAACCTGGGGAGGCACAAAATCAGGAGCGATCCACAAAATCTCATTTTGAATAAAGCAATTATTAACAAATGATACAAGATCTAACTGCCTAACATTAGGATTGTAACTCTATCTTACTGCAAGTAGTTTCTAGAAAATTGTTGTTTATGCTACTATTTGGGAATGTGAGCCTGGCAAAGTTGGGGTTGAGTCAGATGCTCTTAGTGCCCTTGAAGGAAGGTAACATTTCCTTGCATCTGTCTTTTCTGATGTGCTGGAAAACTGGAGTACCTTCTTTGAAACAACTTCTCACACTTCAATTATCTCTGTTAATCAGTGCTCTTGATGAAATTGCTGACTACGACAGTTTTCGTTCTGAGTTTTGTTTTAACGACAAGGAAGCAGTTCAGTTTCCAGAAGCATAATCTGATCTACACTCAGGAGATCTGCTCAAGTTGCATTCCAGAAATCTAATCTAAAGGTTTTGAATCAGTTCCTTGTATCTTTAAAAAAAAAAAAAAAAAGAAGAAATCTCTTAACAAACAAAACCTTCTGTTTGTACAAGTGGAGGTCTTTTTGACTGGTTTAAAATCTGAACTGTATTCTGATTCCGCCAGTTGTCTTTTATTTAAAGATATTGACAGACTGACTGTTATGACTGTAATGTATTACTATGAGTGATAAAGCCCACAGTTTTGTCTTTCAGCAGAAAGAATCAGGTATTTGACTTTTCAAATCTCAGCCGTATAATTCTTGCAGGAGATACAAATTGAGAGAAATATTTCTGCTCACTGTAGAAGAAGAAAGTTCTCCCAAGTACTCAGTGTTTTGACTCTGTACAATTTTTGTTGATGAAGAAAAGCATTCACACATTTCACACATGGGAATAACTTCTACTATTAAGAATAGCATAAGACTGTGATGACAATACTCAGCAAGAAGATTCTTCTGATTCTTCCACATGCATTCTTTAAAAACACTGTGAAATACATAAGTTTGAAACATCTGTTGATAACTAAAGATATAATAATCAGAGAAACAGTGGTATAAATAATGATAAAAACAAGCTGATGCAGATGTATAGTTTCTTAATGAAGTGAAATTTCACTTAATCTTTTCGTAGTTTCATTGTGATATGAGTAATCCTGAAGGAATATTCTGACACTTGCTGTCTTGTTTTCAGAGCTGTTGATAGGCAGAATATTTTGGAGATAGAGCTGAAGACAATACAAGTCTCATGCAAGGATCTGGAAAGCTTCCTCAAGTGGCTTCAAGAGGCAGAGACAACAATTAATGTTCTTGCGGATGCATCTCGGCGTGAGAACACAGCTCAGGACAGTGCCTCTGTAAGGGAACTCAGAAAACAGATGCAGGTGAGAAACTACTGTTTTTTGCACTTTCTCTCAACAAATGTTTTAAAGGAAAGCTAGTTTCACCCAGTGGAGAGTGGAGATATACAGCCTATTGGAACATATTTAAAAACAGTATCTTAGAATTCTAGATTGGGAAGGAAGCAGATATATTCCCTAGGATTCAAAATGTGTGTTTTATGGGCATCACTTAGTGCTCTTAAACCTCCTTGAATGGTGGCTGTATTCAGGAAGCGTAGGAAGGATGGAGAGAACCTGAGTTGAATTAAGTGAAGTTAAGGGAATAATGTATTGGTGGGAAAACAGGATAGTTTCTTAAAATTAATACATTTGTGCCTGTGGTAGGAAAAAGCTGAGCATTGCTGTATTTTGTATTTCTATGGTGCATGAATTTCCTTTGTTGTTCTGTTTAACAGATTTAAATGCTTTAATGTGTTGTAATTCTCCTGAAAATTTTAATGCATTTCTTCCTTTAGTTTATTTACCTTATTTAATATGGTTATTTTGACATGCATGAAACTAGGAGGCTACATCAGCTCTCAAATCCTGTGCTCTGAGTTTGGAGCCATATATTCTGTGGTCATAATTCATGGTGTTTGAACAAGATTCTGCTATCAGTAGGGCTCTAATCTGAACATATCTGTGTTGAATTTAAATGAAACAAGGCTATTTAAAGTATCTGGTAGCAAATTACTCACTGTGATTATGAAGAAAAGAATAATTTATCGTGGTGGCTTCTGCCTGTGAAAGATGATGTATCAGTCAATGATATTTCTCTGATTATGGTCAGCTAACTCCTCTGTAGAAATGTGTTTCTCTGATATCAAGAAAAAAACTGTTATTTTGCAATTTACTACTCTTGGCTTTATGGAGCTGCAAAGCATGTTGGTAAGGGAAGATTGTTTGGACTTGGTTAAAACTGCTGTAGAAATGCTATGTGAGGGTAGAGTGGCTGGTCAAAACTACCAGCTATGTGGGAAGGTCTGTAATGAGCTCTTTTTCGCATCCGTTGTCCTGGCTGTAGCCATTGAGAGGGCAGGTATAGGTCTGGCTATAGCCTCTCCTTGTATGGTATCTCTTTAGCTGAAATGATTTGTCTTGTCCTATGACCGCTTGCTCCTATACTCTGTGTAGATGCAGTAAAATCACTTGAATTACCTTGCTTTCCGTAATACTTTCAGCTACTGAAGTAGTGATAAATTGTAGGTGAAGTGTATGCTGAAAACAGACAAAATATGATGGTTTATTTTATATTACTGTGTGTCATATATTTTCAAAATAACTTCTGTATTGGGCAAGGAGATGGAGTTGTCTTCCATTACATTTTAGGAATGACTTGTTAGGTTGCAGCTCAGGTCATTCTGCACTGGACTCAGTGATATGGGGACTGTTGAAGCCGCCTTCTGACTTCCACTGTGACATCTGAGGTTAGACTTTCCTTTCAGGCTGCTGCTGGGACACCCCAGTCTGCATCGGACACTGTATCCACTATCTTAAGCAGCCACCTGAGAAAAGGTTTATACCTAATTGAAGGCAAGGTGCAAAAAGTGAACTAAGAAACAGGAGCAACTCTGGGACAATAGGGGTGAAGACCTGTGCCTGCGGATGTAAAAGTGTTCAGAAATAACTGTCTTGTTTTATTGTAAATGGACTGTGTTTGGTCTCCTGTTTGAGTTAAGCTTGTATATTAGCTGGTAAGTTAACAAAAGGCAAAACTGTAAGAAGAGAGTGGGTGTAGGCTGTGGTTGCTGTTTCATGTAAATGAAGTTTGAGCTCCTCCATACTTAATTTCTGAATGTTTTAATGTTTTGGGACCTGTCCTGCTGCATATGTTACTTTGAAAAAATTTATTGGCAGTGTATTAGTTAAAGATGATAGGCTGGAGCTGTACTTGTGGTAGAGGAGGATAGATGTAAGCCAGAAGTGAGACAGTACAGGGGAGTGTTTCAGTGAGCGGTGGAGATGAGGGGAAAAAGACTGAATTTGATGTGAAGGATACAGATAGTAAGATTTCTAAATATGGGATGGGAACAGTTTTTGAATCTGTCCTCTATGAAGAACCTGTGTGCCTGGCACTCATCCTGTCAGCTGCAAGGTGCCTAAGAGGCCTAAGAGGCATGCCAGCTTATAAGGCACCAGCAATGGAGCTGTGAAGTATCTTAGGATCACATGAACTTGTCAGAGTTGATGCTAACTTTAGCTAGTGCCTCTGTACCATTCTCACTGATGTGCTTGAAATGTGCGTGTATGTTCATGTGGCAATATGTATGTTAAATAGTGTGATCACCTGTTTTAGGGTCCTCAGATTCCAAATCTAGACAGAAATGAGATACATTGAAATGTGATATGCCTTGATCTTACAGTAGCGTTAAGTAAAAGCATTTAACTTAGGAGTGAAGAGATTAATTACATTTAGATCTGAATTGCATTTAGATTTATGTTATTTAACTGAAGCTAAAGATAAGAATTATTGTGTTCTTTGTATTGTGTGATATGTTTAGTTCTTCTCATGGAAGTAGTGGTTTACATGTTCTGTAGAGTGATCTAATTTGTCAAAAATGTTAAATATGATTTTTGTATTTTTTAGTATTTCTCATTCCATCATTCCCTTGTCCTCCTATCTGTCAGGAAAGACTTACATTACAGATCTGTTAACAATCCCAAGGGAAGGGAAAGATGGTCAAAACCCCAGGCTGAGAATACACATAATGACTTCTTGTTGTTTTTGATACCTGTTAGCATAATTTACTCTGGAGGATACGTTTTCATTAATAGATTATTATTTTTTTTAATTTTAGAATGTATATCAGACTTGATATTTCATTTGTTTATTTACCTGTTTGGATCTTGTTTGGTAGAACTGTGTCAATATACCTAATCAATTTGTGATGAATACTTCATTCCTGATGAAACTATACTTTTTAGATGGTCTTGAGAAGACTATATCAGTTTTCCCTGATACTGATATCTAATTAAGAGTGGGACAGTCAGCTACTGTTTACTTCTTGTTTTACCACCTGTAGTGTTCATGGTGGCCTTCCTGAATGTTGCATCAGTCCCTTTAATACAGTTTGAAGTAGATTGAATGTATCACCCTTGGAAGGAACGAGAAATAGCTGTCTCTAGTAATGCAGCACTGCCACACTTAGGGGTACATTGGCTGTATTGCCATTAAAGTGCCTTGCTGGTAACTAAGCACTTCATGATTTTTGAATGTTTTGCTGTCATCCTTAGATGACTTAACTAATTCTGCTTTGTCATGGATAAACATCGAAATGCTGTCAGCTATTTGGATTCAGGGATGGCTAAGAAATAAGTGGTTGCACAACCGTACACTTTCACTTTGCCAAAACCCTTGTTTCTTAACCTAATAAGTCATTTAGGGAAAGACTTAAATTGGAATGGTTTTTAGGAGCTCTTTCCTACTTTCTGTTGTGAGTGAGAAATCTTTGAAATCACTTTGACTAAATTAGTGTTGAGCTTTTGTAGCAGAGAGGTTTACCTCCTGTAGTTTTTCCTTTTGTATTTAGTAATGTAGTTTTGAGAAGCACCTGTGTGATTTATTAGTCTTTAGCATGTAGCTGATATAATTAGAGCAGTTATCCCTCTGCTTCTGTCTGAAGATTTATAGCACAGTCTGTTATTCACTCACTACAGCTCTGCCAGAGCTGCGTTCAGTCGGAGAGCGAGAGCATCCTTTGCCAGAGTGAGGGAGCAAACGCTCTGTCTGCCGATTGAAAGCAGCTTCTGAAGGAGAGCATCCGTAGTGACACACTGAAGCTGTCTTCCTGAAGGAATTTCTTTCTTATTTCTGCAGCTTTCGTGCTTAAATTAATAACCTTTCGTGGCTATTTAGTGTACTCTTAAATGGTGGCAGATACTCATCTGCTTAACAAGTTCGTTTACTCTCTGCACGGGCAGAGCTGAACAATACTAGACAGATCTGAGAAGATTTTTTTTTTTTCTTACATTTGCTTCTCGGGGTTATTTTGAGAGAGAAACTTATGCTGTATCAACCTGCTTTGCCTTTGAAGCCTGTAAAGCCTGTAGCTCTCAAAAGCAATCCTGGAAGAGAGCATGCTCAGAAAGCTGGCAAATCATTGTCCAGTGACCGGGAGGAAATGATAGTTGCTCTTCATTTATAATGCAAATTCTGAGGTGTCTTCAGAAGTGTGGCAAACTTAAAATGATGGCTGTGGTGAGAACATCTCTGCAGAAAGTTGTGGTGTTGTTGCATCGTTTACAAAGGATGGCAGTTTCTTCTCCACGTTACCAGAAGCTGTGTAAGGTAAGAAATGCAAGATCTGAATCTTGAGAATATCTAATCCTAACTTTTATCATTTTTTGTTGTTGTTGTTTGTTTTTTTGAGATAAAAAGAAAAAAGAACGGGACGAATGGGAAAAGTATCTAAGCTATATAGCATATTTTAAAGCCTGTTCATATGCATGTTTTGTTAAAAGAATGGTTACAAATAAGTGCTTGTCAATTAAGAATGCATTCAAGAAAAAAGAAGTGCTATATTGTTTACCATTTAAGTGTCTGGGCAGAAACTGTTACCATTCAGTTGCCTTCTGTAAAATACATGCTGCCACATCTGCTTTTCTAAAGGAGTTGGTGAATTCTTGATAAATGCAGTACTTTAACTCCTAGGTACCCATTATGTGGAAGAACTGCATTACATAATAAAACCCAGTGTATTTGGTTTTGAGCTTAATGAAACTTCCAGTCAGGAGTAAGTTCAGCAGACTAATACGCAGCCATTTTCACATCACTTGCCAGCATTTTCAGAGTTCTTTCAGAAATTAGGGAAAAAAAAAAAAAGTTGCATGAAAAGCATGTTGACACAGACTGCCACCGGTATGGGTATTTTTGCTGTTAACTGCTTTGGTGGTTGACTGTTTCAGTTTCCACCAAGAATATTTTACTGTTTAATTGTTTTTGCTGAGATGCAGTAGTTGAGACTTTCTCAGTACTGTGGTAACAGTGTAAACTACCTAGTAAACAAAGCTTTTTAAACAAGTTAATCACTCATCAGATGATATTATATGTTTCAAAGTAGGGTACACAAAGTTGGTGAACTAATAACACCACTGTGTCAGTTCCTGCATGGAGGGGTCGTACTGTTGGACTTAAATGCAAAGGTCCTGCTCCATAACTTTGGCAAAATATAAAATCGGAAAGTTCTTCATCTGTGACTGATATTAACCATATATGAAGTCTGGCTGGCTGCCTTTCAACTTGATTTTTTACTCTCAGTACTTGTGATACTTCCACAAAAAAAAACCTCAGGCAGCTTTAAAGTGCACCTAAGTTTGTATACAAGGAGCGGACCAAAGAGTGTGATCATGCTCAGGAGCCCAATTCTTGTTCCAAGCAAAGCTACTATAACTCCTCATGCTTACTTCAATCCAAAACACAGTTTATGAACAATGTGTGTTAAGAGAAATACAAAAATCTCATACAGTAAAAAAGATCTTACCTTTAGGATCAAGCTTGAAAGTAAGAACAGAATGTAACGTGGTATTTATTGCATAACAGTCAAATTTGTAGTGTATGGGGAAAAACAAATCATTTTCACGTGGATCTTTCAATGTGTTTCTGTTTACAAAGCTTTAGAGGTGCATCTTCATTATGAAGAATCGTAGTAGTTTGTGTACATACAAACTACTGTTTCCTAAATGAATAGTTTCCTAATGTGAAGACTTAGATTTTGGTTGGCTTTTAATAAAGACTAGAAAAGTACTTTAAACCTGATTGGACACATTTTTGTATATAAGCTTGTTAATAGCAATTTTTGCCAAACAAGAATTATTTAATGATTCTTGCGGTAATCATTATCTGCTAATTGGAGTGATAACCTAGTAAATTGTTAGAGACCTAATCTGATGAGTTTAAACCTACCCAAGGGGTAGGAAAAATCTTCTCTAAGTGTTGCTGATGTATATTTTCTGATGGAGAACCCATGCAGTGGTGGGAATTTTTTTTTTTTTTTTTGTAACTTAAAATTAGGCTTTGTTTTTAATTTGCTGCTGTTTTCTCTTGTGCATGTGTTTCTGAAAGTTGAATTGTTGTTGGTCTGCCCATGGAGTTAAATCAGACAATGAATGAGGGAAGACTTCTACAATCCCAGTCACTTCCAGCAGGTGTCAATGTAAGGCAGTGATATATGTGAATGATGGAAATGTTAATGCTTAGATGAGAAAATGGCATGGAAATTACAAATTAAAAACAGCTCTGACAGAGGGCTGGTAAGGATCTCTGATAGCGATCTGTATATTTCTATTTTTGATATTTCACTAGTTTTTCCATGCCCTGTAAACTCTTGTGGGTACACAAAATAGTTCAGTTCTGCCTTTATTTTCTATGTAGGTTGTGAATTATTGCTTCATAAACTAGCATCTAAATGTTTGATGCGGTGTCCTCTGAAGTTTAACAGCATTGCAATGAGATAAACATTTAAAAAGTGGCAATGAAATATTTAAGGTATATCCTTGAAGCTGGTGTTTATCTGTTTTTAAGCACTCTATTTATGAAAGAATAAACAAAGCTTTATTATTAAACTACTGAGGAGATTTGAAATTGTTCCTTTTATTAGCAGATTCATGTAGTAGTAACTGTTGGCAGTCATAGTCTTCATTTTGCAAATTTGTTAAAAGCAGGAACAGAACAAATGTTTCAGTGTGATACCATTATAGCATTACTGAAAACATCCAAGGTTTAGGATATTTCTTTTTTTGGTGCTTTTCTTTCACTAGCACCTTTATAGCAAGGTAAATTTGGGCAGATGTAGCTTCTTTTCACTGGCACTTTGATTCTTTTACATTCATTCTTCCAGTGGCTTATTTGTACATTTGTCAGTGTGTTGTCACGACAGTGTGTAACACTGTATGCTTTATTGTGAGCTGCTTTGTCTTGTGAAGGTTTGGTGCTCAAAAGAAACAACCAGAAGAATGTTTTGTGGGGATTGTCATCCACTCTGTTCTTGCAAATGCGTGATGGTTCCCTAAGGAATATCTTCTGTAAGGTATATCCAAATAGCTTGGACAAGAATGAATTTAAATTTTTATTGGGAACAGAAAAATTCGTGGTAAGGGAAAATCAATTTATCTTTTCTGGGAGACCAGAATATTACATATGAAAGTCAAGTTTGATTGAGAAGCTTTCTCGATTTTGCCTGACTGAAGTGAAAGAATAGTGTTTGTCTGTCAGACAGGTAAATGATTAACTTCAAATATGTATCTTGCTGGTGGAGCTTGACTGTGGAATTTTTGAAATGTGCTGCTGACATTGGAGCATTCTTCTGCTGGAGGGGAAGCCAGAAATATAGCTGGTAGCTAGGTATTTTCTTACTCCTGCTGTAGCAACTTCCTGAGAACAAATAAGTATTTCCAACCTCAAAACCACCAAAAAAACAAAGCCCAACTGAAAATACCTTCCTAATAAGGTGCTTGAAATCTCAAACTGGCATGTGAGCCTTCATTCTCGAAGGAGCAGGAAGTGAATTAGGTGAATTACTGACTTCCTGAAGTGTAAAAGGAATGTATTCACAGATACATATTTTAAAGGATTTTTTTTAATGAATACATAGTTTAAAATGGAATTGTCATGCTTTCTGCTGTTTCTTTTTTTTATGGCTGGTGTTATATTTATAAAGTCATAGGCAGTTCGAAGTAGTGTATGTTAAGGTCAGCCAGATTCTTCTTGCTGTGACAGTAGTGATTGCTTTCCAAAAGATACTTAATGTTGAATTTTTTGAGTAGTAGCAAATGTTCTGTTCATATGAAATCTTAAAAAATGTGAGGGTCATGAGAGATAGGGAGATCTAAAAAGCAAAACAAAACAAAAAAAACAACACCAAACCAACAAAACAAAAAATACCGTAACAAGCTCTCAACACACACCTTGAAGGGCCCTGCTGAGAAATGGGGGAGCTGATCTTGATTCCACCGAAGTTAACTAAATTTTCTAATATTTGCATGTCTTGAATTTGATTTAGAAAATAAATCCGACCTTTGATCACATTCATATATGAAATACAGGTAATCAAGCATAGATGAGGAAGAGAATTGAGAACAAAATTAATCTTGGTTGTATGTCCTGAACTAGGACACTGAATAAAAGCTGTATGGTGATTAGAAATTGAAGCAGTGACCCTGTAGATGGTTTTTTATTTTGAGAAGGTTAAATCTGGAGTGTTTGGTGTTCTTTTAATCTATCATATGACCTTCTAGAAGGAAGGAGGCCTGAATTAAGGGGAAACTTGGTAATAATGACTGTTGCCTACTGAAATGTGATGAGGTTAAAAATGTACCTGTAAGAAGAGTTCACTATTTTGAAACATGATTGAATAAATATAATGGTCAGCATCTGATGAGCTTAGGTTTTCCTTTTTTTTGGAGAACAGTTAAGAGATGTATATGGTAACTACTCCACCTCCAAACACCCACACCTTGTCTGTATTGGAAACAATGACGTGGAAAAACTGACATCTCTTGTGATTTCGTGAGATAACGTATGTGTAGGAATGGGGTGAGACTTGACTTTCTGTATGGCAGTCAGAACATGAAGCTAATAAAGAGCTTAAAGTGCAAGGAGATAGCCTGCTGCCTTTGCTGATAAGCTGACCAAAAGCACTAAAGTGCCTTATCATTTGGAGAATTGTGGATATGCCAAGAATGCATATAAATGAATGATCATTTAAAATTAATGAGATGGACATAATTTCTTTTCTGATATGGATTAGAAGTTGGAAAGCTGAAAATTGGTGATAGAATACTTGAAATTAGGGACATCTGAAGTTCTGAGAGTTGAAGGTTGTTATGTAACTGGCAATTATTACAAAATAATTACAGTAACTACAGAAGGTATGGAAGACTGAATGGAGAAGCTTTAACAGCTTTTAAAACTGACATAGATGAAGACTGAAAATGAATATCTAGGAAATCTGATTTCGTTGTGCAGTTCTCAAGGAATCACAGCAAGGACATGTTATTTTAAACTGCAGCATGGAGAGAAAAGGGGAAAAAAATCTTTTTGTAAAAATGGAAAGGTAGTACTTAGTTTGGAGAAGGACATAGAAAAGTATTAATATTGTGTATTACCTTTAGTGTCATTCACAGAAAAATGCTGCTTTGAAATTAGTTATTATGGCTGAAAAATAGATTGAAGTAGTATATAGAAGGCTGCTATACACTGGCAGAAGTATTTGATATAATTGTGAACTAACTTTTTTACAGGCTGTTAACAATTTAATGGCAGTAATAGTAGAAGTATTTTGACGCTGTACTGGAAGACCTTTAAACTTCAGTGCATCTGGCAAAAGATTTAAAATTTCAAATCAAAAGAAGTTCAAGTTGAAAGTACAAATACTGTCACAGAAATATTAAAGTTATTTCTTTGTTGGGGTCAGCTGTTAACATGTTGTGGATTAGTTCCCTTCAGAGTTTCAGAGAATCTGAATATTCTCACATTTTGTTTAACTAGAAAGATGTGAGGTCCTGAGAGCCCTTGCTCCTCCTGAGGACGGGAGAAATTACTCTGAAGCAGTCTGCCCAATGAGGCTGTGGTATTTCCATTTCCAGAGATATTCAAATCCACGGCGGATGAGGTTTTGAGCAACCAGAGTGAGCTTTGTAATTGGCTTCTGCCATTGGCGGAGATCTGTGACCTCCAGAGGTCTTCCAGCTTGTGGTTTTCTGTGAGACTCTGTGCTAGTCCCTTATTATCTTACGTGTGAAGACTTAAATATTCAGAACTGTAGTGCAGCAGTTCTCAGCTGTGACTGCTACCTACTTCCTGTCAAGAACTTCACATCCTTGTCTCATACAAAAGGTTCTTATTGCTCTGCTGAAATCTGATCCAAATTTGGGTCTGCTGTGAATGTGTTCTACAGTTACTGCATGCCTCTATTTGAGGAAGAATCCTTTTGCAGTGATTTAACTACAGTGGGAACAATGTTATGCAGTTGATGCATATCTGGACTTTGTCATTATGATGAGAAGGTATTTTAAGAAAATGGAAAACTTGCTGAAGTCTAACCGTCCCCCCTCTTTTTCCAGTACTTTTACATTATCAGGTGTCATTTTCAGTTCCCCTAAAGAGGAGAACGTGCCACTATCACCCCTTTCACATAAAAGTTGTGCACATCTTGAGTGATGAGGCTGACTGAAACGTAACTGCTTTATTTTGCCATTTGCCTAATTGTGATCAGTGCCAAGTGAAACTGTATATTGAATGCATACTTTCCTGTAATTTTTTTTAACGGGAGGCTGTGCTTTGCCATACTCCATGTGGATGTAAAGCTTCTGTAGAAATGAACAAGGAGTAACAAAATGAGAAAGGACATGAAGCTTCATAAATTCAGTATTTTTTAACTACTGGACTAAGCATTTCTGTTTGCAAGCAGAGTGTAGCTTATCAGGAGTTAGAGATGATGGGTTCTTGGATATAACTTTTTTTGTGATATCATTTTTTTGTAGTATTTTGGAAGGAAGAAAAGGAGGATATTTCAGGAGAACGTTTTAGAATCTTACACTTAAAGACAAGTTAAATTTTTTATCTGAAAATATTTTGTGATTGCAATGAGAATGGAAATGAATATAAAATATGGGGCATTTTTATTAAGGCTCAAATGTAGGATTAATGGGAAAATTGACTTCCATGAACTTCATGTGTTTACAAGGAGCTGGATCAATATTTGATATATGAGACCATCTTACCATAATATTTTACCACAGCACTCTTTGATTGCTGCCATTTTTCATGGAGCAACCTTTTTCCTCTTTCCCTTAGGGCTCAGTTACTGTGCCAAATTCTTGAAATCCGTAAGCAGTAAATGCTTAAACCAGCACCATGTTTCACCATTTCCTGTATTAACTGACCATCTTTCTGGTCTTCATGCAGATCACTTCAGCATATTTTTGAGAAAACTGCATTCACTACATAGCTTGGAAAATAGTACTGTTAGGATCTGGCCTGTAGCTGCTGATCTTCAGTGACACTGAAAGATCTGCATTCCTTTTTGTCTCCCTGCCCATATTTAATCCAAACAGGGTGCCACAAGACCATGTTCCTAAGTAGCCCTAGAAGTTTGCTATTTTATTGCCATTGCTTAGTTTCATGTGGCTTGGTGATGTTTTCATGCTGGGCATTCTTGATTTACTTTGCTGCAGAGCATTCTGCTTTGAAGTAACTTACACAGTCCTGTGTGGCTGTGTAATTGAATGTGGGTGGAAGGTGTCAGTGGCATTCCTGATAATTGATGTCCTGTGTTGTGCTACTGAAAGCGATTCCTCATAGTGGTAGCGGAACTATATTTCTTTGTTTCTTCTGTTGTGTGGTAAGTGCTGCAAATGAAGGAACAAACTGAAATGCTGCTGATGCTGTAGATATTCCTTGGTTGCTGATGTGTCCTGTATCTGTGGGCACAGTGTTGTGCTGGCTCTGCACTGGCGTTTGAAATTTCTGACCTGAAGAGATCATCGGGGGGGGAGGCGGAGACTTTACTTTTCAATTCCTGGCATTTCTGCTAAGGCTGCTGACCAATTAGTGCTAATTGTGCTGGGTTGTGTGATGTGGTCCTGGAACAGTCATCTGAGGTCACTGCTCTCTGTCACCCGCCTTCTTTGGACTCAGTTTGAGCTATGCTTTTTTCTTTCTCATTCTTTTAAGGAAGAATTCATTATTAACCCTGAGATAATCAGGCACCCTTCAAGTGTGATTTTGAATGTTCCATTTTAAATACTGTAAATCACTTGGTTAATATTATCTCTTATTCCTTGCTACAGAGAGAAACATTAATTTGCTGCAAGTTTGGACACTAGAAACTAGTTGAAACAAAATTTTCCCCTCATTTTATTAATGAAAGTCTTCAGTATTTGAATGAATGGTCCCAACTTCTTATTGTTTGAATTCATTTGAGATTCTTAGGGTAAAGACTTAGTGAAAGTTACAGATGACACAAAATATCCCCCCTCCCACCTTTTTTAATGCTTTTTTATTAGCAAGCACAAGCCTTCAAGCCTTTCTTTTCTGGGAAAATGGGGCCAGAATGAGGAAAGAAAAGCCTCTCGGTGGAATTAAGCTTTTATTGGTAGGCGTTTACGTTGGGAGCTAACAGCATTTCCTCAGGTCTTTTCACTTTATATAGCTCAGTGCAATGATAGATTAGCTCTGAAATTTCTTCTAGCCCTCAGTAAGATGACTACAGTTTTAAACAGTTCAGCTGTTATTTGTATGCAAATGAGTTAGCCAGATAGCTGGATTACGGGAATCCTGCCATCCTTTATAATGGAGGGCAACATTGTTTCCTTAATGTAAGGATACTTTCAAGTGAAAGTTGGGAAGGTAACTGAGAGGTTTTTGTAGAGGAATTTGGGTTTGAACGTGACCTTCCACGAGCCACTCTTCGTGACAGTGTGACAAGATGCTTAAATAGCTTTAGTTGCAATCTTTTTTTTTTTTTTTTAATGCTTGTTCTGCCTAAAACCCCTCTTTGCTGCACAATGAAGTTCTGTCTTGCGATGTGCAGCTCAGCTTCATATATAAATAGTATTGAATCTTTGCAGCAATCTCTTTTAAGAGAAAATAAATAATAAGGCCTTGGGCAATATATTATGTTACAGTAATTTTTTGGTCTTTTTATAATAAAGCAGGACATCAGAAAGTTACTGAACAGTGAAAAAGATTCAGTAACTGGAAATGAGTAGCAATGGTAACAAGTTCTTATACCTCTCAAGTACTAAGGGATGTGCAAAGCACAGCAGCTTTGTCTTAGAGGAAAATGAGGACATTTCTTTTCCTTTCCTCCTTTGTAGAGGAATGGTAACAATCCCTTTCACTGAAAGCAGCCAGCACTCTGACAGCCAAAACCAGATATGCTGATACATATTTTCACTGTATCACAGAAGTTGGAAGTGACCTTAAGAGATCGAGTCCAACCCCGCTGCTAAAGCAGGTTCCCTACTGCAGATCACACAGGTAGGCATGGATATTTGTCTTGAAGGTCTCCATAGATGGAAGCTTCCCAACCTCTCTGGACAACCTGTTCCAGTGCTCTGTCACCCTTACATTAAAGAAGCTTTTCCACAAGTTAGTACAGGACTTCCTGTGTAGGAGTTTTAGGCCATTATTCTTTGTCCTATCTCTGCACATCACTGAGAAGAGCCTGACCTCATCCATTTGCCTCCCACTTCCACTTTAGATACTTATAAACATTCATCAGATCCCCTCTCAGTCTGCAAGTGTTTCTGACTATCTTTCCATACTTCAGTAGTGCTTTTCCTTTTCTGAAGCAGCCTCATATTAAAGGTACCCCCTAGAAGTTGTTTTCAGTTGTGGATTATGATAGATTCAGTAAGGGAAAAGTGTCAGGGGGGCAATGTTGCTAATAGCTTGTTTTCATTTTGTCATTGCTGGTAAGTAGTGGTTATAGGAGAATAGAACTGTAGCCTGCTTGCAGAATATGTTTGCTAATTAAGCTTGTCTGTGGCTACTGACCTGTTGCTGTGGCATCAAAGATGATATTCATTTGGGAACATTAGTTGTTGTTGGTACATACGCTGATCTGCCCATGGTAGCAACAATCAGTCGCAATTTTCAGTGGAATGATGTTGTTCTGTGGTTAAAGAGGAACTATTTTTTCCAATATATTTTTGTGTAATGAGCCTCTGGTTTTTTGGTTAATAGATTGTCTGTTCACAGTAGAAGTAACATGAAAGAAAGTTAAGTTGGAAGTTCCGTGGAACAAGTAAACAATGGAATATATGAAAACTAGTGGAAGATGGCTTTGGCTGATGTTTGACACCTCAAAAGAAAGCTGAATTTAGGAATAAAACAGAATTATGCTACAGTTTAAGAAGACTGTGCTGTGCATTGGGCTAAGTATGCTAATCTTTGAATATTCAAGGTTTCTAATCAAAATTTGAGGAAGCATTGAGGATTTTTTAGAGAGGCAGACTTATTAGGTCTAGTACATTGTTGAGGTATGAGTTCCCTGGAGGTTCAAATTGGTTGTGCTAAAACTTAATGATTGTTATTCTAAAGAAAGGAATTAGAGTGAACAAAAAAGTAACAGCTGCAAATGAAAAGGAGTAAAACTCTAATTACTATATTTTGCATATTTAATATAGCTGGGCTGCCAGCATGCTCACTATAAGTATCTTCTGTTATCACCAGGTAAGAGCTACTAGAAAATATGTGAGTCGAAGTGCAGGCAACATACAGATGTTCTTTGAAATGGCAAGGAAAATAGAAGTGCTTGAATGTGATAGAATTTTTAGATTGCAAAAGGAGAGGAATCACACACACACAAAAACGACCCAAAAAAACCCAAACACACTCAGGGAAAACCAATAAAGTAACAATAGAGCCACAGTTGAAAATAAAGCTAAATGAAAAATAGGTTTTGTACACAGAAGTGACGTATTATGATATATATATCATGCATACTATTATATTAAAACTTGGATTAAAGTATAAAGGATTACTTTGTATCTGTTTTTTCTTGTATGAAACCAAGAGAAAGGATGCTTAATTGGTGGTTTTTGTAATATTCTCTGAATGGCAGACCTGGAGCAGAACACAACAGGTTTTTAAATAGAAACTAGAGAAGGTACAAGAAAGCTTTAAACCACCTTTTCCAGGCTTCAGTCCAATTGCATTGGGCTTGTGAAAGAGAAGCTGTGATTTAGATCATCTCAGAGTGCCCAGGGGAAAAAGCTAAGTATGGTCACTTGTCTTGTTTAGCTTTTTAAAATTTGATTATAAAGTATGTTTACATTTTATGGCTGGGATACCATCCCAGCATCTTTGCGTGAGATAACTCTTTCGTAATGGTATTTGTGTACTAAGGGACAGAAAAATAAAATGAAATTAAGACACTTTAGAAAGAAAAGCAACTGGCTTAGGGTTATATGGATGGGATGAGTTTCCTTTTTTATTTTTATTTTTCTCACTTCATTGTGATTTCCTGGGATGGTTTTTGAAGTTGGAATAAAAATGCTGTTAAATCAAGAGCTGGCAGTCGCTCATTAGTGTACTTGGAGCATTGAGGCTTCAGACCATAAGGGATCCTGGAACTTTTGCAGACAAAGCAACTAATGTGAATGGAACTATTGGGAAGGCAAAAAGAAAGAAAATAGCACAACTAGGCACTGAACTACATTGCTGTGGAACTGTCCATTTTGTTCTTGTGATGCAACATTTTGTTAGATGCTCTAAGGAGGAAAAAAAATTCTCTCTTTTTTTTCCCTGGACAAAGCTTCAGAGGGTCTTTGTACTGCATAAATACATTTAGTATCTCTGTGTGATTAGAGTTAAGGATCAGTCGGAATTTGTAATTGCTCTAAAATGTCTCAGATCAGAGAGCAAATGAACCATGCTGCCTCATCAAATGCTGATGTTTGTGTTGACTATTTCTTTTTAACCTCTCCTTTTCTTCACCCCCCTCACCTCCTTCATGTCCCTAGGAGTTCCATAAACACAAAATGGGCACATTTCTCAAACAGACCTTTCTCAGACTTGTTTAGTTAACTGTTTCTGATTTGTCTGATTTAAATAGCAAGGCTTGTCTGGGTTTGCACAAAGAGAAAACTGAAAGATTCTGCGTCTATGGTAAATCTGTGCAGATACACAGGCTGCCACCACCTCCATGCATGCATAGTTTGCTTTTGGTAAGAGTAAGTACAGTTCAATTCCTTTCAGTGGAAGAAAGCAAAACAAAAAAAGTGAGTAAAGTACCTTTCTATTTGATAGTCTGGCTAATTTTAATTTACAATATAATGAAATATAATTTGATCACAGCTGTAGGAATTCTGAAGAGCTACTGTAATTACTGTCCTGGTTACTTTCCTGCATATAGGTTTGAAATTGATTTTTACACATGCTCCAAGAGAAAATGATGACTGCTCCTTCCCTTTTCTGACCTTTTGCTGTACCTGTCACCTTTGAAATTGCCTGCTTGGCAAGCATGCCAGCTCCAGGTCACCCAGTCTTTAGTTTTTGGCCTTGTGGTCCTGCTTTCATTGATTTTGCACATTATTTATTTCTCAGTGTAGAAGGGAAAAAGAGTAGCAAATCAAGTTCTGTGGCTGTGGTGAACATTCTTGTAAGGGCCACCTGTGGCATGATATTTGGCATATATATAAAAATATATATATATTCTTGCTTCCAGGACGTGCTTTCTACATGGAAGGGCTGCTGCTGTATGCACGTGGATTTCCTGCTCACAGTTCATGAAATGATGAAGGGTCTCCATATTGCAACAGCAAGATGAGATGCTGGTAGATGTTCCGTGGGGACACACTGTAATTCCAAAGTAAATGTCTGTCTGTACCTAGCAGCAGCCAAACCTGCAGGAAATTTTCCCAGCTTATCCACTAGCTTCTCCCTGAGAGAGAATTAAAAAGCAGATTTAATTCTTTTTTTTCTACTGCCCATCTTTAAGTGAAAATGTTAAATACATTCAAGGACAAACCAGTATTTCAAGTCAAAATGTTAAATGCATAATTCAAGGGTAAGCCAGTCTTCTAACACCTGTTGCTACACAGCTCATGGGCATCTATCCAAGTGCCCACTGCTCTCTGGTAGAGTCACCTGAACCAACCCTGCTGGCTGCTCTCATCCCATGGGTCTCTAAGTGGAGAGGAGCTCAATAGAGATTCAGTTAACAATGAACCATGTTTACAACTTACAGAAGGGAGAGGATGCTGCATGGGAAGAAATGAAGTAAAATGGTGTACTTTTTTAGCTGCTTATGATTGGTTATAGGCCAGTTTTCTTCATGTAATATGATGGTCATAGTTACAGAACTTTAAATTCTTGCTGTAGAGACAAAGCCAAAAATAAAATACAGTGGCAGCAGTCAGGCAGTAAGTCTTACTGTTTCTGTAAAATCATCACTTCAGTTTCTTGTTTTCCCTTGTGTGCTGAAAGCAAGAGGAGAATGGAGAGGGGAAAAAAAAAAAAAAGAAAGATAAGAACACAATTAATTTCACCTAACTTAATGGAGATTTGGTATCTTAAGCAGGTATCTTTGGTGTCAGCTGTACTGTTCCACTACTCCATTCTTTCCTTCACTTTCTCTATTACTTTAGCTGTAGCCTTTCTTTCTCATCCCCAGAGCAGCCATTTCTTGTACTGTCGTCAAGCAACAGTGACAAAAATGCTCTTTCCTATGAAGGATGAATCTTACTTGTAAACTCAGTGAGATCAAGTTTTAAATGCTCCTTAGCTAAGGTTATGTAGTATGCTGGGAAATGCAGTTTATAATTTCAGTTATATCAGTCCTTCCAAGTGACAGTTTGAACACTGAGGCGAGGTTTTCTATTTGTAGTGCACTAATCATTGCTATTTGTGGGTATTTCATCTATTAATTTCCCTCAGTTAAGAGACCAGATTGTGAGTGAATACTTTTTGGAAATTCTTCCTTAGGCTGCAAAAATGTTTTTTGTCTTCTACTTCCATGCCTCTCTCTGCTCCCCTTGAAAAAAAAAAAAAATCACCTCCCAACATGTGTTACCTGTATTACAACACAAATATGTCTAAAACGTGGGTTCTTTGCCAAATATTTCTTACAACTTTTCTCCAGAAGCATGGAAACTCAATTCTTCAAATCTGTCCTAGACAGTGGATAAGCTTCTGTTTTAAGAAAACCTGCTGGGCCTACTAAAGAAATAGGTTTTATTAATATCAGCACTTATTATGTTCAGTATAACATGTTGAGTTGAGTTGTTTATAGCCACAAAAAAAAACAAAACCTACAAAATTGTCACCTGGCAGTCAGCAGTGAATGTACTGTGGTGCTGTCTACTGAGAGTGTCTGCAGAGATTGGCTTTCCCAGGTTTACTCTGCAGGAGGGCAGCACAAGAACATGCATATGATTCACTTAGTGAGGCAATGAAGCCCTCTTCCCTCCTTTTTGCTATTTCGCTACTAATGCTTCCCGGCTGCTGTGATATAGATGGAAGCTCAGCCATGAACACAAACTAAGATGAAACATTTTGTTGCCTTGTCTTTCCGGGAAGCCAGCTGGATTTTTCTGGTTACAAAAGTATCATGGTTTCAAAGTAGTGTGGTAGCCTTTATCTTCTGTTGTTCCTGTCCTCTGGTTTTACTGAATTATTGTGCGACTCCTCAAAGTGAATGCCACAAGAGTTTTTCCTGTGCCACCACTGATAAATTACTTCCTTGGGGACTGGGCTGTATATAAAGTATTAAAAGGCATCATGCCTGTGAGATTGCAGTGGAGCTGTGCACAGAAAGCGGAGCTTATTCCTTATCCTCTTCTGTGTCATGTTACTTCTGTAGGTATGTAAATGGGATCAGCTACCTATTTCAGTCTGATAAAATGGATTTGGTTGAAAATGAGAGGCATAGTACTGTGGAGGTATGTGATATGACTGTACCCAAAAGGGCCTTCAAAGTTGCAAATGGAATTCAGCAATATTCCTTCCTAAGAGCATCTGTTCCTGATGATAGGCAAATATGTGCTAAGTCTGCTACTGGAGTTTAGAAATGGATATAAGAAATAGTGTGCTTGCGATACTGCCTCCAGAATTTTCTTTGGAATTTTCGATGTATCAAATGTGTTTTTCTGTTAAGGTGCAACCCTTGGTTTTCTGCACATGGAAAGAAGAACAAGCTATGCATGCGTGTAAGAGTTGCGTGCTGCAGTTAAGTGGCAATAGAGATGCACAGGTTTAGATTTGAAATGAGTCTGGTTCGTGAAGATATTTTCTCTGTTTGCGGAATCTACAGTTTTACTGCTCATGAGTTTATTACAGAAGGATCTAGTGGATGTTTGAGATGATAGTGAGTATTAATAATTTGGATGGTAGGGAAGAGTACTGATAAAAGAGCATGTAGAAACTACATTAGTTACCACCTGATTTCTTAGCCCAACGTTGAGATCATCTATAGCTATGCCACTTCTTAGGGATATTTGGTCTGTTGTTAGCCAAGGGCAGAATTTTACAGTTGGATTTAAGCCCAGGTGACTCAGGTTTTTCATATCTTCACTATTACAGCTTTTTGTTATTGGTATTAAATGCTGACGAAATGAGATTAAGTGAAATCTCCATTATAACAGAGAAATGTATCAAACTACTTAATGTTGCTCCCTGACTATAAATACAAGTATTCACAGCCCAGCATGAAAGTTAACCTGTATGTATTGGAAAACCATGGCAAGTTCTCCCTTCTCAGTTCTTTTCAGGCAAATCATTTCTGCTGCTGTCTTCAGGATTCTTTGCTATTGGTTTAAATAGTTCATGAATCTCAGTGCCCATAACTTGAAGCCGTTTGCATGCTCAGCAGAATGAAAGCATTCTTCTGATGCTGATGCTTTTCCCTCTGTTCCAATTTACATTGTTGGCTTGTATTCTGTGTGAGACACAATGGTGCAACACCCAGATCTTTCTTTACAGTATCACTCTCTTGTTCATAATTTCTGAGTTACATTTGTGTTGATTATTGTTAGTCCATTACAGTGCTTGATATTGTTCTCAGAGGCATGCCTACTTTCTGTTTTCCTAGACTAGTTCCTCAAATTGCCAAGATTTTATACTATACTAAAAGATACTACTATCTTTTCTCCAGATGGTCTGTAGCTTTATATTCTTTGTAAAAATCAGTAAGTCAACTGATGAAAATATTCATGTCTCATGGCAGTCCTTGTGCAGTCTTTATTTATGCGAATCTTGAGGATGAACTGCTCATTACTACATTTAATTTTTCAGCTAGGTATGCTTGAGTCTGGGACTGTCTTGTAAGACTTTTGACACTCTGTGAAGTCCAAATGAATGACATTTACTACCCCTCCCATATTCCCAAAGCTTGTTATCCTGTCAGTGAAATAAATTGCTAGTCTGACATGATTGATTCTTTACAAACCTTGTTGGCTGTTGTTGATTTTCTTGTTATGTAAGGTGCTTAAGATGTACTTACTATTTTCTTGTAGAAATTGAAGGAAAGCTTATAGACTGTAAATTCCTCAGTTCCTAGTTATACCTTAAGTTAAAGTACTGTGCTTGCATTTTCCTGCACCCTTCTGTTGGTACTCAGCCGATACATAGTGACTGCTATTTAAGTACGTTTTTTAGTCAAATTTTATCAAGTGTGCTTAATGCAAAGAAGTCAAACTTACCTAATTACTCTTTGACCTGTTCTTGTGGGTTGTAGCTTAAGTTTTTACTTCTTTAACTCTGGTTTTCTTTCTTTCATATCTTTCATTGCTTCTTTTTCAGCATAATTGTTCTCATAAAGTACTGTAGCGTTAGCACCTGGGTATAACATTTTAACATTACTGTTTTTTAAATATACTGTGTACGGACCAACCTCTGTGCCATTTACAACCTCCCTTAGTTTTTCTCAGAGAAATATATACATATTATGCCTCTTTTATTTATTTTTTAATTTAGAGTTAATTCTGCTGAAGTTTGGTTGCTGCTGGTGGCTGTCTGCTCTTATACTGGCTTTGGTCTTGATCTTTTTTCCCCCTTTCAGCTCTCCATAGCTGTGTGCCTCTTTCTGTGTGCATTGTAGCCTGCCTTCGTGCTCACCTGCAGCCCTGCTCTGTGCAATGCTCAGCCTGTGGGAGCTCTCAGCTGTGTGTTCCTGGCTGTGAGGAGAGTGCAGGTGTCTGGGCAAGGGCAGCAGGTGTGCTGAGTCCGAAGCTCAAACCATGGAGTATAGCCAACAGCAAAAAGCTGTTGGGAGTCCTTCTGTTGGCATTTGTTCCTCAGGTCTGTTTGGTTTCCCTTGTTGTTCTGCTTGTTTGTCTGATTTTTTTTTGTTCTTTAATTGGTAGATGGATGCTTAGTGTCTTACCACATTTTATGCAGTGCTTTTGTTTTCTGTTCCTCCTCCCACATGTTCACTTCTGTTGCTGTTCATAATGCTCATCTGTGTCCTCTGCATTCTCATCAGGAGATGACATTTAGCAGGCTTGAGATAAACCTTTTTTTTTCCAGTCTGAGGCAGAGTTGTCATTTTCTGCCTACCTTACCGATTTGCCTTGTTGAGTTATTGGCATCTGTTAATTTAGAATTTTGGTTTGTGATTTCATGGTGCAAAAGTTCATGCTGCAGTACCAGTCCAATATGAGAAGCTTAAGAACTATTTACCCCTTTTATCAGTTTAAGTTCCCTGGTTAATACACAAAGAGTTAATTTGTTACGTCAGTTTCAAATAATGGTATCTGTGGTTAGCAAATCTTTTGGAACTTCCTGGGGGGAAAAAACAAAACTTAGATGTGTTTATCTTAAAAATCACCTCTCTGGTAAATGCATGGCATGTTTACCATTCAAATGGATGTAGGTGACTTCTATTTGACATGTTGCATGTTTACTCTGGGGTCAGTATTTAGCATGCAATTAATGCTATTTACCTTTGTTTATGATCATTCTTCCTCCCCTGGCATAGGAATTTATATTTGTATAGCCTCAGTAAAGAATAATAAATTATCCAAGTCTTTCAGAAGTTATGGTTGAGTTGTTCCATAAATTAAAAGCTTTTTCCCAAACAGTTCACTTAAAAACATTAATCTTAACTAACTTTGCTTCTTACACCACTTATATAAATTTGAGCTGTAATGGAGCAGCCTTTTTTCAAAGAAACAGTGGGCTAGCAGTCACCACGTATCACTGGTGTCTGAACAAGTGTTAGGATTCTCATTCCTGCTCTATCATGAAACATAATGATTTAAAATATGAGTGGAGTGATACTGCTTTGGATTGAATTGTTCGTCAACAAAACAACAAAAAAACAGAAGTATTAGTAATGTTACAGTTATTAAAAATGCTAAACTGAAAGACTTTTGAAGATTATTGTTCCTAAAACTTGTGAAAGCCATTATTCAAAATACAAAAATACATTGTTCTTGTTGTTCTTTAATAAGTGTATTATGTATATAGCACAGGTCTTTATATGCACAGCTTAGTTTATTAAGAAGTAACATTAAAGGACAAAAGAAAAGTGATCCAGTGTCTAATTGTATTATAAAGCTCTTCTGTACTGTTTAAGCTACAGCAGTATACAGTGCTTTTAAAAAAACAAAACCACCACAATTCTGAAGAGTTACGGAACTGTATTTTTGTTATCTAAGTACACTTTATTTTTTGCTGCTTTCATGTTTGAGAACAAAGCCTCTGCAAAGTAATGAGGAGGAAATATGATACAAATACCAACTTGTCTTGATTGATGTTACCCTTCATCTTGCAGTCTGCTTGCTTCTTTTTCTGCATTGGAATGCAGGAAAGTCTATGGAGAAACATCAGCTGTGAGATATCAGCTGTCTCCCTGGCAGGGGAAGTCAGGTGAGTAGGTGTAAGTAAGGTGATACAGGTGAGTTAAGCAGAGGAGACTAGCTAGTGATGACCATGGTACGATCAGGAAGCCAACTTGATTAAGAACCTCTTTAAACAATGTTAAGGTCACAGCAGGCAGGGGCTTACTGAATATAAGTGTTCCTACGCTTGTCGTAGACATTAAATGAGTAATGATTTTGTCCCATACATTATTCTTGTATTGTGTTGTGCACTGAAAAGGTTTTTTTTAAATTAATAATTCTTTTTTTCTCTGCTTGTCCTCTTTATTCTAATAGTCTACCATTTTTTATGTATTGTTGTAGACCCGAGGTTATGGTTGTGACACTTTGTAATGAAGCACATTGTTCAGAAGGAAATGGTTCCATTTGATAAGCAATGGACAGAGGAGCTCACTTGAGCTTCTGTGTGTGTGTATTTAGTTTATAAAAGCTGAATGTGAAATTTGTCACTGTAATATTTATCTGGTAGGCTAGGAAAAAAATGTATTATTCCTTGTTCCTGAATGATTTTTCTAATGAGTTATCCACAATAGTATCTTGTATGCCTGTAATGAGTAGGACTTATTTATGGTTGTCATAAGATATCAACCATACCAGAACTGAAAACAGATGGCTATATGACTGGGGAAAATATCAACTGTCATAGCTGCTCGGGCTGCCCCCAAGTAGTGTAGTTCAGTAGCATCAGCAAGTTCTGATCTCCAGAACTGCCTGATGCTGCTCCTGCAGTAGAGTGGGGTCAGGCTCAGGTCTTGGGAAGAGAGTGATACGGAATTCTCATCCATCCCTTGTTTTCCAACAATCTTTACTTCTTCTCTGTTAAAAGCTAATTTGTTAGTATAGCGGCTTTTAGAAGTGTGTTAGCTCTGGCAGAGAACAGAGTTGCATGAAATTAAGGTTGCTCATAAGACTTAAATAAAATGCTTCCTAGTTCTCATATATATTTTTTAGTTCTCAAATTTATTTATTTATTTATTTATATAAGGTAAATGCTTATCTTATAGCAAACATGCATTAGCTGCTGCATGTGGTTAAGAACAAAGTTTCTGGCTTGAGATATTCAATGGAATACTATCTTTAAAATCAAAAGCATTATTTATTATTTTTTTTTCTGTTAAAAATCACATTTACTAAACAGCCTGGTAATTATTTGAGTCACAAGACATGCATCAAAATGAATGGAGGAAATGTCATCTCTGTCACTGTTGATCAATGGAATGTTTGGGAATCTACCACCTTCAAATTGAAACTTTATTGCTCATTTGTTTATTGCAAGCTTAATTACTAGCTAAAGAGAAATATTTGGTCTCTGTGTGCTTCTGAGGGTGAAAAACATACAAGTTTTAAATGATGTGTTTAAGGTTGAAATAGTTACAGTGACTTACATAAAGGAGAAATGCGTCTGGTTCGTAATCACTGTGTCTTGGCAGAAATGTCTGGTCGTAGTGATTACCTTCCCATTTGAATGAAAGCTTGTAGTGTTTTGTCAGGTAAGCAAATTGATCTTTGGCCCTTTAAGTGTAATTAAAATTTTAAAACAACATGCCAAATTAAGTACTTGTTAAGAGACAAGAGGAAACAGAGTTACTAGAGATGAGAACTCTGATGGCAAGTGTGATGGTGCCTAAAATGCCTAACACTTGAATCATCAGTTCTATGCTCAAAGCAGTGTAGGTGGCTGTGTTGCAGAGAATATCAGTAGTATCAGTTGCTTGTGTGCTGAACTCTACCCCAAGGAAATGAAAGCAGTGGTTCTTCTTGTTATATCTATACTTAATCTATTACATATCAGTGTTTAAAAGTAAATAAAATTAATTGGCTATGCCAATGGACTGTTTTTTTGTTAGTCTCCATTAAATTGTAGTCACTTCTCTTTCTGAAGAATTCTCAGTAGTAGAAGTGTCTCCAAGGTCATGGGTGCATCAGTGCATCAGCGTTATGTTTTCAAATGGAGATGCTACCAGTTCTTTTTTCCCTCTTGTCTACTGTCAAGTTGTTAACTTGCCTTGGTTCTGACTTTGAATAGGACCTACTCTCTGCCAAATTGCTTCTCCTAAGAGTTCTTGAAGATAAGGAGTTGTTAGCAGTAAGGTGTATTTTTCTACATCTTTTATGGATCTATTATCTATTAATGACTGGCCAGGCCAGTCAACAGTAAACTTCAGGAAGCTTCTGCTAAGCAATATGCTGTCCAGCAATGAGCACGTGCAACAGATTCTTGCACTTGAGGCTTTGATATTCCTAGGGGACACATCTTGTGCGACTGAAACCGTGCGTCCATGGGGTGAACAGGATGAGGAAGTCAGGAAGCTGAGATGGCATAGAGCTGATAATGGTGAGCCGTAATTTAATGACTGGTACAATTTTTTCATTGCTATTAAATATTATTACAGACTGCAATGGGCTTATTTTTGAATAATTCTCTTCTTTTAAACTTTGGTGATGAATGGAATTAAGTGCACAATTAGAATACAGTTACAAATGAACACCTGTATGTCTCATCACATCAGTATGGTAAACCTTAGATACATGTTGGAACAAAGATAAGCAGCGAGGATTCTGTCTCTGGAAAATTGAGTACCAAGACTGTCTGCTGGTTATTAAATGCCCTTTTCTGCCTAAATTATTCTCTGGTAGTTTGTTACCACATAGCATGAAAACATTCTGTGCAATAAATGAGGGATTTTAAAGGAAAAGTGACTGAAGAAGAAGAAGAGCGTGCTTCTAAGTTGGCTGGAACTACTGTAATGAGCTGGTGTCAGTGACTCAACATATATGCAGGCTGTCTTCTACTTGAGGATTATATTCACTGTCTTTTTTTTTATTGTGATCTATCAGAAGCTCTGTGATGTTCTTTGGTACATTCCACTCTGACACCAGAGCAGTCTGAGAATTCCTCTCCTTTTTGAACCTAAACAAGACCTGATGTAAAACCAGGATATTTTTTTGTTTCTTCCTATTTTGGTGAGGGTTTTGAAACATGCATTTGCAAAGATCTATGTACTCAGGAGTGGTGTTTTATTTGCAGACACTTATGTATGTAAATGTGTGTGGATGTATTAATGCTGGGCAGCTGTCCTGAAAGAACCTTGTGGATTTTTAGTGGCCCTAACTGTGGGAAGTCACACAGTTCACTGCTGCTGAAGGTGTAATGCTTAATCTGTTGGACAAGCTAATCTATCATAGGATTGGATTCTTGTAAATATTGATTCTTTGCAGAAGAGAACAAAGTACGAAGGAGAAGACAAAACACAGAAAGCTCGAAATACAACAGGCATCCGAGATATTATTTTCAATCAAATCAACAAACTGATGTTTAAACAAATCCATCTACTTTAATCCAGTTTCTGTTCTCTGTTGCCAATAGTGTAATGTTTTTAATTATCTTCTCGTAGCATTTATAAAGCACGATAAGCATCATATTTTACAGAAGTAGGAATTAGAATCTAAAGAACTTAGCATTGATCGAAGTAAGTTATAAATATAGTAAAAAATGATGGGATGAAAGTAGTTACTGCTTAAACTCCAGCAGTTGTAAGGAGTGTCAGCGTGTCAGCACAGGTTTTAAGGAATACTGTTTTGTTACAGAATACTAGCCTCAAGACTTTGTGCTTGAGAGAAATAATGAAACTGTGTGGTACCTCGCATTTTAGTCCCTTTTTAAACATTCAACATCTTAGCTTCCTGTGCCACTCCTAGTTTTCAGTCTTTTTATGGAAACTGCAGCACTTACAATGAGCACAGTTAACACCATTTGAAAGAACAAATTCTCATCTATAAAACACTATTTTTGAACACAGTCACCGCTGTTATCGGTGCATTTTCAGCAACAATGAGCAAGGGCCTGCGTGCTGCACTTGTGAACATCCATATGGCAGTCAAGAACACTGCTTGTCTTTCACGTTGCTGTCACTGCTGAAATGCACCAATTGCTGCTTCACTGTGCTCACATTTGTTATTTGATCTCTGTCAGTGTTCTGTAAGAGTCGATGAATGTCAGTGGGTGCCATTTTTTCTGTGTGAAGGAATTCAGTGACACCACTTCATATGCACTTCCACGTCAGATGCCATTCTGTCAGGCTGCCCCTCTGCTGCCGTCTGTCACGCAGCAACAACATGTAATGGAATACTGGTGGGAAGGTTCAGCCTCTACTGCCATACCACCACCATTTGCCTCTGATGTTGTGGGCTGATGTAATGAAATAGGTGGCTCTACTTTCAGAGAAGCCCATGTGTATGTGTATTTAAACAACAACAAACAGACAGGAGCTAAATATATGTATGTTCATATGTAAATCTATATATGTTTCTGTAAGTAAACCCACGACTTTTTCAACATTCTCTGTTTTTGTTCCTTTATTTTTTTAATAATAAGACACCATCTGTTCATTCAGAAAAAAAAAGAAATAAAAATAATTGAGCCTTGTGTACTGACATCCATGAAGAAATTTGTGATGTAGGCACTTATAAAGATAGCAAGAACTATTGTTACTGCAATTTTCTTCATTATTGAATGAATACTTTTTTTCCCATTTAAAAATGACTATGGGATTCAAATGGCTAATTTGACAAGTACTGCAAAACTCACATGAAAACTAATGAGTTGTATATAATTGCTACATATACAAAGAATAACTTTGGTAGTGTGTGGTATTTTCTGTAGGTGAATGTACTATATTTGAATTCAGTGACAGAAGTTTAATGAGCTTCATGTTTTGTACAAAGAACTTTGTACTTTGCCTGCTTTATCTGCTGAGCAGCAGAATCATTGAAAAGTTCCACTAAGGAGGTGACGGTAGTGAGAACTGTCCGACATTGGAGTGAGACACGGTGGTACAGCTGGGAATAAACAACTGGTCTGGTGTGGCTGTCTGTATCAGTGATCCAGGAGGGACAGAAATGCCCTGTTGCAGAAGATCTTTCAAAGCAGGACTACCCTTGCTTTTTAGTTCTGGTCAAGGAAAAAGCTTGTAGTGCCCAAATGGACTGTCTTTCTGGATGAAATGAAATTGGAAGCTGTGGTCCCAGGGCAAATCCTTTGTGGGACTGATAGGAGCTCAGTCCACAGGACTTACTGGGAGCTAATCTGAAGCACTGAAACGTGTCCCACATGGATATGTGGAATTTGCAATCTCACAGCTGTTGCATTGCAGTGATTCCTTATAGAACAGTGGTTCTAGGAACAGTTCTAAAGTTATGGCAGTCTGACAGAAGTGTTGCTGTTAGGCCACTTACGGTAACCTCCAAGAATCCTGGAGTCTTACTTTGGCATGTGCTGTGTGTGGAAATTAAAAACATGTTCCCTGCTTTGGCTAGCATAAATTAGTAAAAGTAGGAGATGGGTGGACAAAGAGACCTGTGTTTGTGTTCAGACAGCAAGCTTCTCTTTTGTTGGAGGTGATAGATATGAGATCATGAATGCCACATTCCATAGTGCTGCAGTGGCATAGATCTGCTCCCTGGAACTTGAATACAAGCACTACTTCCCGACCTTCTGGGGAACAAAAGCACAAATGAACTGAGAGCATTTGTCTGAATATTCAGCGTAGAAATACTGACTTCTCCATGCCTCGTGCCTCTTTGTTTTAACTTTACACTTCTGAAAGAGTAAGTTTGATGTAATTCTGAATATCAGCTTTGCTTCTTTTTGGCTTTGTGGTTGAAGGAAGATTATAGTGGTCTAAGGAATTACTCCTTTTGTTACTCAATGTGAAATTTTACTCCATACACAAAATGGTTATTTGAAAAATGCTATTAACATCAAATACTCAAGTTACAAGATGCTACAGTTAAGGTTGCTTATGTAACCTTAACTTCTCTCTCCTTGTGTTCATACATTATGTTCAATCACTGTTTCTAATATCTTTCCAGTCTTCCATCTTGCTTCATTTAGTGTGTAGAAATCAGTACTTGCTTAATGAGCATTTCTTAGTGCTTTTCTTCCTCATCATTTGTGTGGCCTCAGACTTTTTTAGGTCATACTATTCAGATTGCAAAGAGAGTTATTTGTTTGTTTGTTTGTTTTTACAGTGCTACGGTACTTTTTATGTGGCACTATGTTACCAAAGTGCTTTTCACATAGTAACAAATTTGTCTACTAAGCTGAGTGGTATGACTTTACCTTCTTTTTCCAATTACAAAGAAATAAAGTAGAGTATCTGTATTCAGCAACTTTTGGATAATTAGCTTGAAATCTTCAGGATGTGTTTTTTTTTGTTTGTTTGTTTTTTCATGCTTATTTCTGTTATAAGTGCTTACCATTACAAGGCATTTTGTTTGTCCGTGGAACTATTTTCATTGGCTTCATCTGCAGCTGCGATCTCTTGGCAGCTTGCAGGCTAGTGTCTGGCATCTGAAGTCTGGCATGGGAATATGGGGAGCTTTCTTTTATTTCTTTGGAAAAAAATAAATGCAAGCTCATGACAAACATTCTGCAGAATTTTTGTGACAGAGGTAGAAGTAGGCATAGATATGGAATCTTAACATTTAGGGTCTTGTCTGGGTGCTTTAGAGTAACTCTCCTGTCTTTTGCTGACAGGAACCTGGCATGCATGCTGATTCTGGTCTTTAGTTCCAGGCTTTGCACAACATTTCATGTTCGTTCCTTTCTGCAAGTGTTGATCCTTTTTACCTTAACCTTCCCTGTCCCATTTCCTCCTGACATTAGTCCAGGATTCTTCAGGTAGAGTTTGCTGCTTCTCCTCATGGCTGCTCTGCAAGTCTAAGCCTTGCACCTGTGGCTTTCTCATTCAGTCTACTTTTCTTTCAATTTTGCTTTTCTCCTCCGTTATTCCTCCTTAATACTTTGAGGTCCTAGTCTCTCTTTAGATTCCTTATCCAGATTCCATTATCACCACCTGTTCTGTTATTCTGCTGCACTCGTTTCCACATGATGATCTGGCTTCCTGGATGCAGCATCTCCCCGTCAATTTCTTTTTTTCCGTTTTTACCAGCCTTTGGTGTTCATTTGGGCACAGTCCTGACTCATGCTTTCTTGAGCTGCCTACTTACTCAACCTCACTTATGGGATCTGTCTTTTTTCTGAGTTGCTGAGTCAGACAACTTCTACCAAGCAAGCTAGTCCCAGAAGAGAGACACTGGAGTCTCTTGAGAGCGTAGCAATGCTCTGTGATCTTAGTTCATGTGTGTTGCACTGAGGCAATGTCAACTCTATTTAGAATGCCTGTGCCCTGGCTTGAAAAATATATGATGTGGGAAGTAATTTGGAAGATTTTAGGTTGCTGAAACTGTAGTTTCTAATTGTTTGGACAAACTGGCTTTTATGCATGCATATTTTTATATATATATATATATATACATTTGCTTAAATCCTTAGAGAAATATGCAAATTTTGGTGTGTTTGTTTGGTTGTTTTGGTGGTGTCAGAATAGGAAGCTCCCAGTCCTGGAGCATGGTGCTATAGTTATTTGAAGTACCATTTTTAAAATAAAGTGGAATCTTTTTTTCTGGTATCCTTACTAGGAGAAGGAAAGGGAAAAAAGCAAGCATAAAAATAAGTACTTTTAGCTTGAATAGTTAAAGTTAGGTGGAATGAGTAAAAGTGAAGGTTTTACAGTGACTGTGAGTAATGTTAAGGACAGTGTTGGTTTTATGACTTCTTATATTAAAATATAAATGGGTAACTCCTCAGATATCAGAACTTGATGAAAACCTGGAGTCGGCTGCACTTCCAGGCTGGAGACTTGGTTCCAAAATTTGGGAAGAAAATATAGAACTTGAAGGAGAGAAATGTATAGTTATTTCATCATTTATTTATATCATAACGGATTTTTCTACACTACAAATCTTATGTCTGTGTAGTTTCTGTGATATGGTATTTCCTTTGACTACGAATACTTTCATGCTGAAATAGCAGAGGTATTGCAGCTCTGTAAAACAATACTTTTTGTTTTGCTTTTAAAAATCATTTTATATTGGAAAAGTTTATTTGTCAGGCCATGTAATTTATTTGCTGCCTATTATCATTTGCTATGTTTTCAGTTCATTTGCACTGAGCTTTAATAGACAACAGTTTTTATTTATATGTAGCAATATGAAGGTAAGTGACTAAATCAAGCACTGGAAAGATGAACTATGTTATGAAGACACTTTACAGCTTATATTTCAAATACTTCCCCATGAAAGTGTTTTTCTTTATTGCAGATTATATACTTTGCTATTTCTGAGTGCCTTTTAAGTGAGTATTTTCTGGAACAGCTTGAAGATGATGGCATACTGTAACACTACTGTTAAAATAACAAATACATTTATAACTGTATAATATGAAATACCTGTGGGAAATGTCTGATTACCTAGGTGGAATCGCAGTTTAAGATATTCTTAAAGAAAATGCCATTAAATTTTATCCATCACAATCAGTCCTTTTTGCATGGATGATATACAGACTGTCTTGTGCCTATAGTGCTTAATATTTATCTTGATTATCTCCAAAAGTTTTAGCTCTTATTTCTGCTGAAGCGTGAAACCTCTCCATTGTCATGTACTCCTGGTAGAAATATAATTCTTTTTGCCTGGTCCTATTAGATAAGGCTTGCAGCAGTTGTTCTAGGTGTCTTTTTAGAAATGTAGTTTCAGCACACCTGATAATGTTTCAGTTGAATAATTACCATTTTCTGTAAAGAAAGTGTGCTTATCTGTGCTTTGAAAAGAGTGGTAAGGTCTGTGGGGTTAGGGGTGGTGTGGTATTTGTTACTTTTGGTATCTCAAACCAAATTTCCATTGCAATATGCACCAGCTCCAACGTTCATATATTCTGCTTCTGATATAGCACAAATACTGGAGATCAAAAAAAACAACAACCAAGTTTGCTTGAATAAATGTGCTTACACTCTGAAATAGTAAAGCACTTCAATCAGTAGTTTTATTATTTAACTACAGGTTTGTTTTTTCAAGGGGGCAAAGCAAATGGTGTTTTTTGTTTTAAAAACTCAAATGGACATATGTACTTTTTTGGCCTTCTGCCAGCTTAGCTTTTTTTCACCCACATAATTTTGCAAAGCAATAGTTCTTATAGTATTCTCTAGCAGCAATTAACTGTTAGAGCCATCTCAACAAGGAGATGCAAGAGAAGAACATAATGGATGGGTTTTGCCCCTTTCTAGACTCTTTTGTTTTTAATTTTGTCGCTTTTTATTTATCCCTTGTAGTATGTAAGAGATACAGGCATAGAGTGAGACCCTAGAATTTAATGAAGTTTTTTTACACATGAGTATATGGGGGAGGTAGGTAAACCTTGGTACCATTTAGTACTGGCAGCTGGTCACTTAGACAGGCATTCTCTTTGTTGTGTGAAAAAACTGGCTGGATGTCCAGACCCGGCCAGTGCTGGTGAATTGAGTTAAATCCAACTGATGATTTTGTGAGCGGTGTTTGCTGATGAGCTGGATGAAGGGACTGACTGAATCCTCAGTAAATCCACAGATGATACTAAGTTGGGAGGAAGTGCTTATCTACCTGAAGATAGGCAGGCCCTACAGTGGGCCGAGGCCAGCGGAGTGAAGTTCAGTGAGCCCAAGCACTGGGTCCTGCACTTTGGCCATAACAACCCCAGGCAATGCTATAAAGGCTTGAGAGAGTGACAGAAAGACTGTGGGGAGGAAAAGGATGTGGGGGTTTTGGTTGACAGCTCTCTGAAAATGAGCCAGCAGTGTGCTCAGGTGGCCAAGAATGCCAATGACATCCTGGTTTGTGTCAGAAATAGTGCTGTCAGCAGGAGCAGGGAAGAGATCTTCCCCCTGTACTTAACTCTGGTGAGGCTGCACCCTGAGTACTGTGTTCAGGCCCTTCACTACAAGAAAGACACAGAGGCCTTGGTGCATACCCAGAGAAGGGGAGGGAAAGAAGTGGAGGATCTGGAGCACAAGTTGTTATGGGGGGCAGCTGAAGGAACTGGGATTGATAGTCTCGAGAAGAGAAGGCTCAGGGGAGACGTTATTGCTCTCTACAACTCCGTTGTGGGGGTTGGCCTCTTTTCCCAGGTAACTAGTGGTAGGACTGGAGGGAATGGCTTGAAGTTACACCTGGGGAGGGTCAGGTTGGATATTAGGAAACATTTATTGTCAGAAAGAGAGGTAAGGCATTGGAACAGGCTCAGCTGGAGACATGCTGAGTTGCTATCTCTGGAGGTGTTCAAAAAACACGAAGATGTGGCACTGAGAAGCATGGTTTAGTGGACTTGATGCTATGGCCTCAAGTTGTACCAGGAGAGGTTCAAGTTGGGTATAAGGAAAAAACTTCTTTACAGAAAGGACTGTTAAGCACTGAGTAGGCTCCCCAGGGAGGTGGTTGTGTCACCATCCCAGAATGTGTTTAAAAATTAGTTGGATGTGGTGCTCAGGAACATGATTTAGCAGAGGATTGTTAGAGTTAGGGTAGTATGGTTAGCTTGAGGTTGGACTTGATGATCTTGAAGGTCTTTTCCAACCTGAGCAATTCTGTGATTCTATGATCTTTCAAGCCTTAATGATTCTATTTCATTAAGTCAACAAGTAAGAGATTAATTCAGGTACTTCTGCCTGAGAGCATGTAAGCAGGACTGCTGTCTGGGAAGGCATACAGGAATGCAGCTGCTACTGGGCTTGGAGAGTGAGGAGCAGCAGTGTTCCCTGTGGCACCATCTTCTTGCAGCTGCTATGAGGTGTGTTCCAGAGCAGATGACGTAGACAAGCAAAAAGGGACTACTGCATCTATTGCAAATGCTTCTTCTTTGGAATGAAATGTTCAGACTGAAGCTTATTTTGCAGGTGCAATAGCATCTCATTAACTGCTTGACTTTAATTTAGGGTGCTCCTTCTCTCTCTTTACCCCCCAGGTAGATGTTGGTAAAAAATACAAAAACACAAAGTTCATTTAAACTTCTCATTTTAAACAAGCCTCCAGAGCTGACTCAAACTGAAATTTGAATAAAAGCAGTTTTAATTTCCCTACCTACTAAGTAAAATATGTAGTAATATGGCTATAGTAATATGTAGTGATAAGGCATTACTGAACTATTGCTTGTCGCATACAGCGTTTGTCTGTATAACCAACTGTGAAGA
This sequence comes from Odontophorus gujanensis, assembly GCA_013399175.1. NCBI lineage: Eukaryota > Metazoa > Chordata > Aves > Galliformes > Odontophoridae > Odontophorus > Odontophorus gujanensis. The sequence continues at coordinate 160,917 of VXAB01006129.1, read as the reverse complement.
GGTGGTAAATGTTGTTATAGCTTTTCAAAAAGGTCTTCAGTGTCCTGGAAATTAAAGACCAGCAAATCTGATCTACACACCAACAGAACTGCTGAAAAATACAGAAAGGAAGAAAATTAGTAGAAAACAAAGGAATGTTATATATTGAGAAAGGCATGAGTATTTTGAAAATATGCCTCAAAAATCAGAATTCTTTAAGAAGTCAGAAAGCCACTACATATCAAAAGTCTTTTGATGAATTCTTTTCTGTAAAAAAGAAACAACACTATTGTTAAAATGAAGCTATGATTTAAATGAAGAGCAACAAACAGTGTCATAGAGCCAGAGGAAATGTCTTTCAGATTAGGTTTCTAGATGATCTCCTGTGGTTCAATCTGTTAGTAAATGATTTGTGAAGGTATGGAGGGTGGAATTTTGCTGTGTAGTGCTGGTACAAATGTATTAAAAATTACAAAACTAAAATGGACTGTGAAGAGTTGCAGTGCTTTCTAAAATTATTAAAATGGCTTATGAAAGATTGTGTCAGGAGAAACAGCACTAATTATACATGAATGGTAATGGGCTCTTATTTGACAGCAGCTGAAAAAAGATCTTCAGGGTTATTCTGGGTTTGAATTTAGTGTCGATTCAGACACTGAGTTGTCTAAATTAAAATCTATTTAAGAAAAGCAAAGACAATTTAATTAATTGCTGCTAATAAAAGAAGAGAGAACAAAATGGAAAGCGTTATTTATGCTACCACATGTCCTTGATAAATCTTGTTAAATCTTGATAGTATATGACTTTCTTTTCACCTCATCCTCAAAAGGATGTGGTTCAAGTACAAAAGATACTGAGAAAGGCAAGCAGAGCAATCAAATATCCTGGTTGGGTTTTGAATAGGATGGAAGTAAATAAATTATGACTCTCAGTCAGGGAAACCATGCACCCTCATTCATCTCACTCAAATCTGTGAACTCTTTGAATAGTAAGGAGAGGATAAAGAGGGAATGATTTGTTCCCTGTGTCTTCTAACATGAGAATGAGGAGGTATCTAATGAGACAGCAAGTTATTAACTAAGAGGAAGTACCTTGTCATATGCCAGATAATTAAATTGTAGAACTCATTTCTGCAAGTCAATGCAGTGGCCAAAAGTAAAAGGTGTCTTGAAGTGTTTGCACACTAAAACCATGGCAAAAATGAAGTTCATTAGGGCTCTTTTGGTTGTGTCTGATCCATGGAGTTCCCTTGCTCAGTAACAGTTGTGAACAGTGGAAAAGGAGGGATTCTTCTTGTCTGCTATGTTACAGACTTGAACTGCAACTGCTCTCTAGTTACATTCTAAGCTGCATGTCCCATTTGTCACCTTGAAGAAAAAGGAGATGTTCGTTCACCCTTTCTGCCTTTATGTAGAAGTAGAAGCAAAAAGTGGTCTCATTCATACTCATAAATGTGTCAGCCCTTCAGCGTGCAAAGCAGGAGGGAAAAGCGTTGGAGTGATTCAATCAAGCATCTGGTTGACCTGTCCAGATTTTCTTTTCTGCTATTAATACTTCTGCTGGGTAATACAGCCCTATACTCAGAATGTCCTACTTTGGTCCTCTTGACATGCAAGGTATGGTTTCTGCTCCAGACTACTTTGTGCCTTGAAATAGTAATTGGTGAAACTGGAGTCATTTAGATTTTTTGTCTTTGATTGTTGTTTTTTTTTCCTCTGTATTTTTAAGGAAGGAAGTTATTTCTGTCCTCTAAAGAAAACGTGTTTCAGTTGACATCTGAGAACTAACCACCAGTTAGAAGTTTGAGACAGAAGGGAAGGAGAGAGAATTTCCAAGGATCTGGAAATGCGTTTATAGCATATACATATAAAATAAAATAAAAAACTTAAATGAAGTTAAGCTCAAAAGCTTACAGAAATTTTGTGAAGTTACCCAGCTGCTGGCTTTTGTTGGGGTGACGTTTGTTTGCATCTCTCCCTGTTCCCCCCTGTGCCATGCACATTACTATATCAAGCACAGAAATTTCCAAGCCCTCAATTGTTAGGTCGAAGTCAGCCTGGTATCTGTTGGTCTCAGAGGGCTTTTTGGTGCAGAGAGGGGGAGATTGCCTGCACGAACTGATATTTTCTGTTAATCTCTTCCTAATTGGGTTTTCTGCTTCAGCTCAGTGCTGCCAGAACCAGTGTGAGCTTCCAAGCATTTGCACTTTCCCTCTGGGATCATGTTATTAAGCAATAATCTGGTTTTTATTTAAAAAGTGCAAGAAAAAAAAAATGTGAAGGGACCAAAGTACACCCTAAAAGCCCTTGAATCTAAAGACTGTTAAACATTCGTTTGACTCATGGGTTTTGAATCCTTCGTAGTACTTGACATTTGCAACCCCATATACTAACCTCTTCCTTTGATCTGCTGGAAATCAAGTGAAATTGTGGTTGGTAAAAGGGAGTTTTAAGACCAAGTTCTGGAAATGTCATTGCGCTCCCATATAGTTTATATGGATTGCATTCTCTATCTTCTGTGTTTTCAGTAAGCTATCTTCTGACTCCTCTGAGAAACGAAGCAATGATTACTGTTACGGGAATTTTCTACCTATTGTTTTCTTTGTCTTGGTAGTTCAGACCCAGGAACTCATTTTTAATGAACAAAAATTCTTCTGATAATGCTACTATTACAGTTCAGTGCAGGAAGAATGTAGATTTTTAATGCCTCATTTTTCTAAACAGCAGTTATAGTACTTGGCTAAGATACTGCACTGGGAAGAAATAATGCAAATTAAGTAGATAAACTAAATAGAAGCTTTACCCTGGACAGTACTAGCATGTAAATGACATAGCCAACTTTATTTTAGCTTTATGAGGAGACACAGGAATGTTTTCGGTATGTCTTCAACTGTAAACTGAAGTCATGCATTCTACATCTGCCAGAAAATTCCCAAATGCCACAGAAAGTGGAGATTTGACTTCAAGAGCTACTAAGAATGCCAAGTATACTGACATACCTTGTGTAGTAGGTTCCTTCTCTCAGCTCCTTCGAATAGCTTCTTGGTGAAGTAGTATAACTTTGTTTGTTTTTTTTTTTAACAGTTTGCTCAGTAGTTTATTCCTACCACTCCCATCAGAAGATTGCTAGGATCTCGTTCCTCTGATGTTTAGAACCTCGGATGATGGGTGAACCGTAATCTCACACATAGCTAGCAGAAAGGAGGAGGCACCAGGAAGGATAATTCAAATTTGGTATTTGGGAGCTCCGATTAACTGTTACAGGTTGCCCTTGGAACGATTGATTGTGTTTCCATGGATTAAATAAATAGGCTATTGTTTTATGTTTCCACTGCAAATCCCTTAGTTCTAGCAAAAATATTAATGGCAATTTTGTGGAATTAATGAGAGCAGAGCATGGTTCCAAACAGGATTATTATTTGAAATAAAGAACATAAAAATTGACAGGATTTAAACTTGGAAAATGAAATAGTTTTTGTCTAAAATATAACTGCTAAGACCTACTCCTTATTTTAGATTAATGAAATACTTAAAGGAAGTAAGAGATGAATCAAAAGTTAATGAGGAAGAGATCAGCTAAAGAGAAAATTATTTGGCTTGTTAATGGTGATTAGGAAGCTTCATCCAGGGGACAAATTTGGGATGATATAAAGAAGTAATACAGGACATGGCCCAAAAAGCTGTCCACTAATTAAAACACTTTGAGACACTTTGAGACTAGATGACTTGAAGACCTTAGCAGTGTCTTGTGCAAGTTTTGTATGCTGGAGGACCATTAGTTAACTTACGTTATTAACTGGATTTTTTAGTTGAAAATGTCAGATGAAGATCAGGTTGTTTTAACTGATCACACAGTGGCATGTCTCCAGTGTGATGCAGCTAACATGGCTACTCTGTTAAGATTCATCAATGAATTAAAAACTGTGAATGTTTTATAACTTAGTTAGATATTGGTGTGACATTTTTCACCTGTACATAATTTCAATCTTCCATGTCAAATGATTAGAATAAGTGCAACATAAAAAAGTGTTAAAAGGCATGTGGAAGAATGAACAACTCACTTTATGAAATCCTGCTTTAATATAATATAAGAGGACAAAAAACATTATATAAAAACATTGGTGGTAAGAGGCTTCACAAGTGTTTTTTTGTTGTTATTGTTGTTTTCCCAAAATACTCCAGTGGATGTTTCTGGGGAAGGGTTGAGACTCATAATGTGTGTGCTCTTACTTCTCTAGTTTAAGACCCAATGCTGACTTTGAATGAGATAGTGTGAGCTGAAATAGGAGAGACATGCGTTTGTTTACTGACTTGTGTTCCTTATACCAAATCTGATGGTTTTTTTTGCTAACAACTTTCCCAGAAGTAATGGGAGAAATGCTATGAAAAGAAATGTCAAGGAAGAGAAAAGAAAACTGTGTACTAATGAGATTTATTAATTTGAAAATATTCTGCAAATCAGTTTTAGATTAAATAATTGTTTTAATAGACTGAAATTCTGTCACTTTAGACAATTTGTTCTGAGAAAATAGTGTGTCATTGAGTTAAATATGTTTATATATTCAAATCTATGTGCTTTGTTGTGACAAAATTCTGTTGTATTAACCTGAGAGAAACCTAGTACATGCCCTTTTGCAGCAGTATGAATTTGTGAAGTAAAGGAAATATTCCAGTTTAACTTAAGTGTTTAAGTTTAGAATAGTAGCCAGTTTTTCTCAGCATATATGTAAGCTACATAAAAAAAATCTTTAAATTCAAATTAAATATGGAAATTTGTAAGTAGCTTTCTTTAACACTTAAATTTATGTATGCATTATTATACATAATATACAATAATAATATAATTATACATGTCACCATCCTATTTTTTTTTCCTAGAGACACTGATTTGATAAACCACAAATAGCTCTACTAGAAACTTAATACCAATACTGAAGGTTGCATTTTTGAGGAATACTTCTCTCATAATCTAACTTTGTATTGAGTTATCCAAATTCTTTTAATGCAGTAGATAATTAATATGGGTGGGACATAGAGTCCAGAAAAGGAACCACTGGAGGAATTAAGCACCTATCACTCCAGCACAGTTCATTTGCTGTGTTTAGCAGGAAGAATATTAATGTTACGATTCCAGCTACAGTGGCAACAGTTCTTGTGGTTGGCAGTGAAACAAAGATTTGTCCTTCAAACTCTGCAAGGGTGTCACACAGACACAACAAGAAAGAAAAGAGTTGAATGCTTAATTATTGCAGCTAGAAATTGCATATCTTGTGCTGAAGGCTCCCAAATTATTAAGTGGTATCAACTGATATTAATCATCCTTGCTAGACTGTGACAATCACTATAAATAGACTCATGATCCTTGCAGGGTTTCTCTCTAATTTTCTTTCTGAATATACTGGGGACTGATGAGGAAATGGTGGTCTCCATTAGGGAGAATAATGGGAGAATAACATGGGCTGTTGTCACAGCCCATGTCTTTTATACTTTGCCAGTAGTGTGCCTCTGAATGGAACGTGTATATACTTCTTTCTCTTATTTATTATTTTGAAAAAGATTTTAAAATGTTTTTATTTTAAAATGTTGACAAATGTAAACTTAGCATTCAGAAAAATGGAGTCACAACAATATTTCTCCTTATGTTGGTAGCGCCTTTGTGTGATTTCAGTCAAGTCAGTGTCTGTTGAGATTGGTTCAGGTATTTTTAAGATGTGGATTCTTACACAAAGCTTCCTGTAATGTAAGTCTATTGAAATGGTATGCCAAAGATTGATGTGTATAAATAAAGGATGCTCCATTTGGCTGACTGGGTTTAAAAGTAAGTAGAGCCTTATATGATCATTAGCATCTCAATATTTTCCTTTGTGCTGTCTTGTACTTAATGAAGTCCACTACCCATAAACTCTTGTAACCCCATTTGTGGAAGACTTTGGAAATTCTTTGGCTACTGCATTCTGGTCTACTTCCTTAATATTCAGTCAGTTTTTTATATCAACATTCCAAGGATATATGTGAATAAATAGAGTGAATTTCCATTTATTACTAGTAATGTTTTGAAAAATCTTGTCCTGTAAGTGGAGGTGTAGATGTAGGTAACACAGGTGAAGTTCTGCCTACCTACTCACTCCTCTTCTATGATAGTTGACTGCTCAGTGCTCTTCCCAAGGAGATGGAGCTTACATTTGTTTGAAGCCATGACAGCTGTTTGAGTGCATTTCCCCTTAGGAATTTCTTAGTGAATGAGCCATATTATAGCAGTTGAGCTCCTTGGTAGTGAGGTGGTTGCTAAAGTCCCAATGATAAAAGCCTCCTGACCCCAGAAACCCTCTTCTGTTAGGTTCTTCAGTGATCCTTCTGAGGCCTGCGATGATTGATCTTTGCCATTGTCTTCTGTAGCAAGTGGCTTGTGAGTGTGAGCAGGTGGCAGCTACAGTTAAACTCTTCTAGTTTGGCTGAACTCAAGTGCTCTCTGTACTGAATAAAACCATGTGACTGCCTTGTGACACTGTACACTTTTTCTTTCTGTTTTTAAATTTTAAGACATTTCCCAATGAAGGACATTTTAAAGGAATACCCATTCCTGCATTATTTTCACTACATCTAAATTGAAATAATACTGAATAGATTTTGCCAAGGATTTTAAGTCATCAATGATAGATCGGGATGTTTATTCATATCTAAATAGTTTGCCAAATTGAATTTACTTTCATGTGATGGTAAAGGCCAAATGAATCACCAAGGGTTGCGCTGTGCATAGTGGTTTCATTATAGAAACTCATGTAAATGTCTCATTCTGCAGACAGTTACTAATGCTGCTATAATCTAGAGATCTTCATTGTGTAATGAAACAGATGCTTAATGGATGGTGTATTAATCAGAACTCTCCAAGGGCTAGTTTAGATGTTACTTGCATTTGTTTTGATTTTCATTAGGAAACTGATTGTATGTGTCAGTCAACATTGTGAAACAATGCTCTAAATCTCGTGGGGAAAGCAGCAGATATTTATTTTTAGGGAAGTACTGTCTGAGGACGGGAATTCTGCATGTTGCAGAGTATATTACCTCTTTCGAAAGTTGATTTTGGGGGGCAGCACTGATGTGTGCTGGTTAAAGTTGAGGGAAATAAAACTCCTGACATAACAGGAGTGAGTTAATGTCTGGTAAGCCTTATTTTTGTTTAACTAAATTGACTCTGATAGTTGGTTTAAAATTTTTCTTATATGTCTGAGGGAAAGAAGAGGGTAATTAAAATGTCTGCTCCTGTAAAGGAAGATATATGTATTAATTCATTAAAGCAGCCATATCAGAGTTTTGGTTGTTATTTTTTTTGGAAATTCTTACTGTCCATGTATTTTTAATTAAAGTGTCTTAGTTTCATTATCTGATATACAAAACTAGTAACTGGAAAAGGTCGTGAAGCTAATTCATTTTTCCCGTTTTTATATATTCCGTATTTCCATATATTTCCGTATTCCGTTTTTATATTATTTATATATTATTATTAATATAATTATTATTTATATAATAAGATCAGAAATAAGGCAGTAACAGGGGCTTTCCTTGGACAAAAGTGGGAACTTTCCATCACCTTCGTTGCCGTTTAAAAAGGAAAGGATGGATTTGAATTCTTATGAAGAAACTTTAAACAACCACCTCGTCTCCCACATGACCATGTTTTTTGTGGGACTAGAGGACTTGCACAGCAGTGAAGTACACCAGAAATCTGTTGTGAGTGAGGCTNCTTTCTCTTATTTATTATTTTGAAAAAGATTTTAAAATGTTTTTATTTTAAAATGTTGACAAATGTAAACTTAGCATTCAGAAAAATGGAGTCACAACAATATTTCTCCTTATGTTGGTAGCGCCTTTGTGTGATTTCAGTCAAGTCAGTGTCTGTTGAGATTGGTTCAGGTATTTTTAAGATGTGGATTCTTACACAAAGCTTCCTGTAATGTAAGTCTATTGAAATGGTATGCCAAAGATTGATGTGTATAAATAAAGGATGCTCCATTTGGCTGACTGGGTTTAAAAGTAAGTAGAGCCTTATATGATCATTAGCATCTCAATATTTTCCTTTGTGCTGTCTTGTACTTAATGAAGTCCACTACCCATAAACTCTTGTAACCCCATTTGTGGAAGACTTTGGAAATTCTTTGGCTACTGCATTCTGGTCTACTTCCTTAATATTCAGTCAGTTTTTTATATCAACATTCCAAGGATATATGTGAATAAATAGAGTGAATTTCCATTTATTACTAGTAATGTTTTGAAAAATCTTGTCCTGTAAGTGGAGGTGTAGATGTAGGTAACACAGGTGAAGTTCTGCCTACCTACTCACTCCTCTTCTATGATAGTTGACTGCTCAGTGCTCTTCCCAAGGAGATGGAGCTTACATTTGTTTGAAGCCATGACAGCTGTTTGAGTGCATTTCCCCTTAGGAATTTCTTAGTGAATGAGCCATATTATAGCAGTTGAGCTCCTTGGTAGTGAGGTGGTTGCTAAAGTCCCAATGATAAAAGCCTCCTGACCCCAGAAACCCTCTTCTGTTAGGTTCTTCAGTGATCCTTCTGAGGCCTGCGATGATTGATCTTTGCCATTGTCTTCTGTAGCAAGTGGCTTGTGAGTGTGAGCAGGTGGCAGCTACAGTTAAACTCTTCTAGTTTGGCTGAACTCAAGTGCTCTCTGTACTGAATAAAACCATGTGACTGCCTTGTGACACTGTACACTTTTTCTTTCTGTTTTTAAATTTTAAGACATTTCCCAATGAAGGACATTTTAAAGGAATACCCATTCCTGCATTATTTTCACTACATCTAAATTGAAATAATACTGAATAGATTTTGCCAAGGATTTTAAGTCATCAATGATAGATCGGGATGTTTATTCATATCTAAATAGTTTGCCAAATTGAATTTACTTTCATGTGATGGTAAAGGCCAAATGAATCACCAAGGGTTGCGCTGTGCATAGTGGTTTCATTATAGAAACTCATGTAAATGTCTCATTCTGCAGACAGTTACTAATGCTGCTATAATCTAGAGATCTTCATTGTGTAATGAAACAGATGCTTAATGGATGGTGTATTAATCAGAACTCTCCAAGGGCTAGTTTAGATGTTACTTGCATTTGTTTTGATTTTCATTAGGAAACTGATTGTATGTGTCAGTCAACATTGTGAAACAATGCTCTAAATCTCGTGGGGAAAGCAGCAGATATTTATTTTTAGGGAAGTACTGTCTGAGGACGGGAATTCTGCATGTTGCAGAGTATATTACCTCTTTCGAAAGTTGATTTTGGGGGGCAGCACTGATGTGTGCTGGTTAAAGTTGAGGGAAATAAAACTCCTGACATAACAGGAGTGAGTTAATGTCTGGTAAGCCTTATTTTTGTTTAACTAAATTGACTCTGATAGTTGGTTTAAAATTTTTCTTATATGTCTGAGGGAAAGAAGAGGGTAATTAAAATGTCTGCTCCTGTAAAGGAAGATATATGTATTAATTCATTAAAGCAGCCATATCAGAGTTTTGGTTGTTATTTTTTTTGGAAATTCTTACTGTCCATGTATTTTTAATTAAAGTGTCTTAGTTTCATTATCTGATATACAAAACTAGTAACTGGAAAAGGTCGTGAAGCTAATTCATTTTTCCCGTTTTTATATATTCCGTATTTCCATATATTTCCGTATTCCGTTTTTATATTATTTATATATTATTATTAATATAATTATTATTTATATAATAAGATCAGAAATAAGGCAGTAACAGGGGCTTTCCTTGGACAAAAGTGGGAACTTTCCATCACCTTCGTTGCCGTTTAAAAAGGAAAGGATGGATTTGAATTCTTATGAAGAAACTTTAAACAACCACCTCGTCTCCCACATGACCATGTTTTTTGTGGGACTAGAGGACTTGCACAGCAGTGAAGTACACCAGAAATCTGTTGTGAGTGAGGCTGTTGATTTTTTTATTATTATTATTATTTTTAAAATTTTTGATATGCGTCAGTACTACTTTTCGCTGAGGCATCAGCCTTGACTGTAGTGCAGGTACCTGTTCACAGTCAGTATCTGGTCAGCTGTGGTGCCAAACTTGTCTGAAAGATACATGTGTGTAGACGGATGGTGATGTAAGTGTACGTGTATCCTTAAAGCAGTAATGAGGAAGGAAGGGATTTAGTGTGTAGGCTGTGCATGGGCTGATGCATAGACTGCTGATGTGTTATTGGCAGCAATTCTGTTACTGAAGACTTGTAGTATTCAAGTGACAGTGTATCTGATAACACATATAAAGTACTTGCTTTATTTATACCTCTAAAGATTTTGGATGCTGAGGACTGTCATTTTAAGCCCTTCTGTTCTTAACACAACCTTGCATATCCAGCTCTCATAGGCATCCATTATGACCCAAAATGCACCCACACAGCAAAGCTTGGTTCATGCATAACAAACACACAGATCTGCAGGGGGGTTGGACTTAGATGACCTCTAGAGGTCCCTTCCAACCCCTACAGTTCTGTGATTCTGTGAACACCATGTAGACCTAGATCACAAACATACTTGCTTGCTGAGTGTGTTTGGATATAATTTAATTAGAATGAATTACTATTTAAAAACTTGTATTTCTTCAACCAAGTGTTCTGGAAAAAATGAACATTAACCGTTTTATAAAAGGAGGATTCATCTGTTTTCACTTCTAAAAGAACCAATAAAACTTTAATCTGTATTTTCAATTCACATGGATTTCTTAGATATCTAATGCAGATAAACTAACTGCTGCTAGTTCTGATTTCTACTAACATTTTCATATCAGCTAATCTCAAAGGGAGGAGTGTGTGTGTATTTCACTCATGTGAGGTGAGTAAAATAATCCCCCTTCATGTCCATCAGGATAANAGTGAGTGTGAGCAGGTGGCAGCTACAGTTAAACTCTTCTAGTTTGGCTGAACTCAAGTGCTCTCTGTACTGAATAAAACCATGTGACTGCCTTGTGACACTGTACACTTTTTCTTTCTGTTTTTAAATTTTAAGACATTTCCCAATGAAGGACATTTTAAAGGAATACCCATTCCTGCATTATTTTCACTACATCTAAATTGAAATAATACTGAATAGATTTTGCCAAGGATTTTAAGTCATCAATGATAGATCGGGATGTTTATTCATATCTAAATAGTTTGCCAAATTGAATTTACTTTCATGTGATGGTAAAGGCCAAATGAATCACCAAGGGTTGCGCTGTGCATAGTGGTTTCATTATAGAAACTCATGTAAATGTCTCATTCTGCAGACAGTTACTAATGCTGCTATAATCTAGAGATCTTCATTGTGTAATGAAACAGATGCTTAATGGATGGTGTATTAATCAGAACTCTCCAAGGGCTAGTTTAGATGTTACTTGCATTTGTTTTGATTTTCATTAGGAAACTGATTGTATGTGTCAGTCAACATTGTGAAACAATGCTCTAAATCTCGTGGGGAAAGCAGCAGATATTTATTTTTAGGGAAGTACTGTCTGAGGACGGGAATTCTGCATGTTGCAGAGTATATTACCTCTTTCGAAAGTTGATTTTGGGGGGCAGCACTGATGTGTGCTGGTTAAAGTTGAGGGAAATAAAACTCCTGACGTAACAGGAGTGAGTTAATGTCTGGTAAGCCTTATTTTTGTTTAACTAAATTGACTCTGATAGTTGGTTTAAAATTTTTCTTATATGTCTGAGGGAAAGAAGAGGGTAATTAAAATGTCTGCTCCTGTAAAGGAAGATATATGTATTAATTCATTAAAGCAGCCATATCAGAGTTTTGGTTGTTATTTTTTTTGGAAATTCTTACTGTCCATGTATTTTTAATTAAAGTGTCTTAGTTTCATTATCTGATATACAAAACTAGTAACTGGAAAAGGTCGTGAAGCTAATTCATTTTTCCCGTTTTTATATATTCCGTATTTCCATATATTTCCGTATTCCGTTTTTATATTATTTATATATTATTATTAATATAATTATTATTTATATAATAAGATCAGAAATAAGGCAGTAACAGGGGCTTTCCTTGGACAAAAGTGGGAACTTTCCATCACCTTCGTTGCCGTTTAAAAAGGAAAGGATGGATTTGAATTCTTATGAAGAAACTTTAAACAACCACCTCGTCTCCCACATGACCATGTTTTTTGTGGGACTAGAGGACTTGCACAGCAGTGAAGTACACCAGAAATCTGTTGTGAGTGAGGCTGTTGATTTTTTTATTATTATTATTATTATTTTTAAAATTTTTGATATGCGTCAGTACTACTTTTCGCTGAGGCATCAGCCTTGACTGTAGTGCAGGTACCTGTTCACAGTCAGTATCTGGTCAGCTGTGGTGCCAAACTTGTCTGAAAGATACATGTGTGTAGACGGATGGTGATGTAAGTGTACGTGTATCCTTAAAGCAGTAATGAGGAAGGAAGGGATTTAGTGTGTAGGCTGTGCATGGGCTGATGCATAGACTGCTGATGTGTTATTGGCAGCAATTCTGTTACTGAAGACTTGTAGTATTCAAGTGACAGTGTATCTGATAACACATATAAAGTACTTGCTTTATTTATACCTCTAAAGATTTTGGATGCTGAGGACTGTCATTTTAAGCCCTTCTGTTCTTAACACAACCTTGCATATCCAGCTCTCATAGGCATCCATTATGACCCAAAATGCACCCACACAGCAAAGCTTGGTTCATGCATAACAAACACACAGATCTGCAGGGGGGTTGGACTTAGATGACCTCTAGAGGTCCCTTCCAACCCCTACAGTTCTGTGATTCTGTGAACACCATGTAGACCTAGATCACAAACATGCTTGCTTGCTGAGTGTGTTTGGATATAATTTAATTAGAATGAATTACTATTTAAAAACTTGTATTTCTTCAACCAAGTGTTCTGGAAAAAATGAACATTAACCGTTTTATAAAAGGAGGATTCATCTGTTTTCACTTCTAAAAGAACCAATAAAACTTTAATCTGTATTTTCAATTCACATGGATTTCTTAGATATCTAATGCAGATAAACTAACTGCTGCTAGTTCTGATTTCTACTAACATTTTCATATCAGCTAATCTCAAAGGGAGGAGTGTGTGTGTATTTCACTCATGTGAGGTGAGTAAAATAATCCCCCTTCATGTCCATCAGGATAATTTTTTAAATATATATATACATATATTTTTTTTCTGTAGAAATGAGAAATTCAACTTAATTTGGAGTTGATGAATTATTTTCACTGAAACTAAACTCTAATTATGCTTTTGTGTAATGAACTGGTTCTCAATTCATTGCTGCAATATAAGTTGCTTGGAAAATGAGTGGAAGTGGCGAGGCAACTAATTTACAGTCGAGTAAGCTGTAGCTGTGTACTTTTTTGGAAGTATGTCATTATATAGCTTGAAACGTCACAAATTCCTGTGTGACCCTGGTTTTACAAAATGAGCAATTTATTTTCATGTCTTCATCACTGAAAAAAAGACTTTGGACAGTTTTGCCAAGATTTTGAAAATGTTCTTTTTAATTAACTTTATGGGATGTTGCTTTGTAAAATAATGTGTTTTTCAAATGGCATTTTCCATGGCATTTCATTTGTTAATTGCTTCCATGTGCATACTCATAAAGTGCAGCTTTTTCTGTAATAAACAATTTTACAGCAGTTCCTACGAGTGTACTGCAAGGAGAGGAAGGCGACAGAAAATTTAACTGAAAGGGTTTCGCCCTTAATTTTTTGTTTGAAGTGTTTTCAATCCGTAGTGTATTTAATATGCACTGGTAAAGGTTTTTCCTTAAACTACAGAATACAGAGTGATGCAGAAAACTTATCTTACTCTAAGTCATTACAAATTGCAAAGTGAAAGAGGAGCATAGAGGGAAATCTTTCCTCGTCAATGGTCTGAGCAGGGTAACTTGGCTTTGATTTCTGCCCTGCCAGGAGCGAGAGGTAACCTGCAGAGGTCTCTTCCACTGTAAAGGGAATGGTATTTATAAACAGGAGGTAGACAAACTTTTTACGCTGGCAAATAGTGAGAAAACACGAGGAATGATTTTAAACTAAAAGAGGGGAGATCTAGGTTATGCAGAAATTATTTACTATTAGAGTGGTGAGGCACTGAAGCAGGTTGTCCAGAGAAGCTGTGGATGCCCCAACCCTGGATGCATTCAAGGCCAGCTTTGATGGGACCCTGGGCAGCCTGATGTGGTGCATGGCAGCCCTGCCCATGGCAGGAGGTGGATGGAACTAGGTGTTTGTTAAGGTACACCGTTCTGTGATTCTATGACTTGTTTCTGGCCCAGGGAGTGTCAAACATGTAAAAGACAGATTGTGTTCATTCCTAAAAGAAAGGTTAGCTTTAGAGCTGTCACTGCCCCTGCCCTCTCATCTTCGAATGCACACTGTACAGAGGAATTTGTATGACATTTCAGGTATAATGATTGTTAAATTCGTGGTTTTGTTGCTCTCTTTTAAGGCTTACTGGCTGTGTACTAGAGTAGCAGAGACTGTTACAGATGTCTATTCTCTCCCTTTTTTCATCTCCTTTAATACACGATTCTTTTTCTAAAGCGCTGGTTGAGTATGTACTTAGAGACAAATGCTGAAAGCAAAGAAAGCTTGGATGTGTTAATGAAAACTATTTTGAAATCTAGTCCTTCCTGTATATTTTTTTCTGTTCAGCAGAGCAGTAGGATCCTGGCAGGATGATCACTACTGTCCTGCAAGGCAGAACAGACGTGCCTGACTCATAGACCTTGCTGAAGGAGACAAAAGGAATTGTTACTGGAACCCTGATTTAGTCTGTTGTGGGTGACTCAAAATACTCCTTCACACTTCTAAAAACTGTATGATCTGCAGATCTTTTGTTGTGCAGTGTATGATATAGAAACAAGCCCCACTTTCAGAGAAGGGAAGCAGCCTTTGTAAAACTAGGTGTGAGCATGTGTGATGAGTACGAACAGCCTCTTCTGTGTGTGATGACGTGTTATAAAATAGTGAAGGCCTGCAGAAAAAGCTTGAACAAAAATAAGTCCATCATTTAACTTATTTTGAAGTTTTCTACAATTCATTGTTTGTGATTACTACTGGTAATATTTTCTGAAGTAAAATGTTAGGAAGTGCTTATTAGATAGGAATTTTTCTTAGTTCAGAGAAAAGGAGCAGCATGTTACACACTGAGATCTTCTACATGAAATGTGTATGTTCTTTTTAAAGTGTAAAATGACAATCGAAAGTAAAATATAACAACAAACTGTAGCTTCAGTTCATTGTAATTACATATCTCTGATATTTGTTTACATGTTATCTCTCCTTCTGCCCTTCTTTAAGGTGGAGAATATTAACATTAAAAAAACAAAACCAAGAAACACCGTACAAACACAAAGCAAAAACCCATGTAAAATGCCACGTCATATACCTTTCTATCACTGATGAAATTAACGAAAGTGAAAACTAAGCATGCTGCCTGAGCCTGTAGAGCTGAACAGATGGGGCTAGGAGATGGAAGGGCTTTCCCTCTCGCTTTTTGTCTGTTTATCACAGAAGACTGTGATACTGCTGCTCTCTGAGATGGTGTGGGTGTGTTGAGGAATTCCTTGTGGGAAGCAAACTGTGATGGGGGAGAATGGGGCATCAGAAGTGAAAGCTGAGAAGAAGGAAGAAACCAACTGAACAGAGAACAATTTAGTGCTAAATAGCATTAACACTTTATTTAGTGATCTGCTTCTTATAAAATACTGCGTAATTCAGGAAACATTAGACACGTGCTGCACTAAGGCCATACTTCACATCTGGAAGCCTTGTATTGCAATTGTGGGAATTATGGGGATTAAAAGTATTTCCTGATTATAAGATGTGCCTATAATATGCTGATGTTAACTCTTTATTGGAATGCATATGATAGTCTAAATGGTAGAAATCTTATATGTATTTTTAGATGTGAAGAGAAGCAACAAAAAAATAAATCTTTATATGCTAAATATATTAACTATTTTATATGTGGACAAGAACTGAGCAGTTCAAATACTGTGTTCATTTAGCTGCATTCTCACATGTGGAATGTGAGTTTGGAGAATGCTGTGTTGTAAGTAGCTTATTAGCTTCAGAAGATTGATCACGTTTCAAACAACATGTGTTGTGTGGAATAATCTTCCAAAGCAGAAAGTGTTTCTTTTATCACTGGCTAGGGAGACTGTGTATTTTATGTTCTAAAAGAGGTCTTTTCTTTTAATATTATTCATAAATTCATGCATGGAATTTCCTTAGTGACAAGGAACAATAGTTTTTATTCAGTTTTTAGAGGCATTAGGAGTATTCAGAATGTTCTTTTCCTTCTCATCTGCAAAGCCAGTTTTGTTCCACAAATGTTGTGTTTCTACATTAGCTCTTGACACTTCTGGTACTGCTTTGATCCACAGTGTGACTGTCTGGGACTGCCTTTGCAGATGCTTGTCGCCTCCACTGTATGTCTTGCATTAGCAGTAACATTTTTCTCCCTTCGTTGACAAAGTAATTGTAGCTCCAAATGGCATTCCTCTTCTGCTTCTGTCAATTAGTGATTTATAGGAATGCAAAACATTCACTCTTAACAGTAAGTTGTACCTTACTGCTTTGATCTTGGGCAACTTTTTTGCTGTCACTAAATAGGCCCATTAGACACTTTACAAGTGCTAAGAGAGGAGGGCAGGAAGCAGTGTCCAGAGTTGGGCACGACTTCTCCTGGGCCTGCAGTGCTCTGTGCTGGGGCTAGGCAGGGAAAATTTCTGAAGTGACTATGTAAGAGCAGAAGCATATTTTTTCCTCCTACTTCCAGTCATTTTGATAATTGGTTTTTGTAACCTAATCCTAACACAATAACTTAGTTTCTAGCGGTTTGAAGTGTAGCATTTTGAGTATTTCCAGAGAAGGAGACTCAACAACCTCTCTGGGCAGTTCTTTTACATTTTCATTTTGTTCCTCTCAGTCCCTTAATTCCTACAGTCCAGTACTGGCTCTTCAGAAAATAGCTTATCAATATGTGAGAAAGAAGCTTTTCTGTGCGCTTCTGTTGCATGCAAGTGATAGATACCTGAGATGTTGGTGCTCTGTAAGGCACAGTTTCCACGTAAGCAGTTTGATTGTAGAATGCAGCTCAATTAAATAATTAATTTCATTTGTTTTTAAAACTTAAAACAAAACTTCCAGGGTTTTACACGGTATTATGAATGTGTGTACCACTGTAATAACTTATAGTGTGGAGACTGACTGCTGTCATTTCCTCTTTTTGATGGGAAATGTAGACGTGGAATTTGTATGAAGTAAGTTGGGAAGCCACTACTTGTATCAGTCAGACTGAACAGAGACTGTTATTGTTTGGTTGGGAATGATTAGGTAAAAGTGCTTTCCTCTGGATTAATTTAAATTACTGTTGTTCTCTTAAATTTTTGTTTGTTTGTTTTTGTTTATTACTTTTCAACAGAAATTGTAGACTCATTGACGGACATCCTGACCTATTTTGTGCTTTCCTTTTCCTGTTATAACTCGTTAAACATCAGAACACACTTCTTTTTCTGGATAAGTGGAACAACACTCTCCAGAAATTGTCTTGTGATACTGGAGCCTTGACCCGGTTGCATCTTTTTTTCCTATTGATCTATCTCATCCCTGTCCATTGTGCCTTGCTTTCAGCAGCTCAAAGTGATGAAGCTTTTAGGCATTGTTTTAGCCAGATGGCATAGCAAGGAAACACTGTAAGTCTGTTTGGATGCAGTCTTCCCAGTTCTGATCCAAACATGACTTGAATCATTAGTTTCTAAAGAGGCATTTGTATTCTAGCATGAGATCAGTAACGTTCCCCGAATTCTGCTGGGTCTCTCTTCCAGGGTCATCAATCACTGTGGCTAAACAAGGAGAAGGGCAGCCAAGGAAACTCTTGTCAATGGCCGTTGCACATAACAATTATATGTCAGGGTAACTGAGACTATGAAAAGTAAAGGCTTAAGCACAAGCCAGTAAGAGAAGCAGATGCTTCTCATTTCATTAGTAATTCAGAGCTTACGTGGACTAATTTGTCTGTGCCATCTCCATGTCCTTCTGTTAATACCTGTTCTGCTGTCAGAAGACAAAATCTCCTGAAGTTTGACTCACTTAATTCTCAAATGAAGCTTACATTTAATGTGCTGCATAGCTTTACTGTATCCTACCACCAAAAATTTGCACTCTTGGAAGAATAGTTGGAAACTTGTCAATGTTAAGTAATATTTTTCCTTTTTTTTTTTTTTGAATATTTCCTTCTTTTTCATTTGTAACTTATGATGCTTCAGATTAACATGTTACTGTTTTCACTTTGAAAATTAAGGCTAATTAGTGAAAAGCACAGAAAGTTACACTCCTCCCCCAGTCTATTTTAACAGGTATTTTTGCAATACTAATATTACTTGCTCACAGGAGTAGTTCTGAAATTGAGCTTTCTACTTAACATAGTTACACAACTCTTCCTCCTCAAAATGTGCATTTCTTTGTTTTTGTTTGAGTTGTAAAGACCCCTGGGTTCATTCCATACTTCAGATTGGGAAGCAGATATGTGAAAAGTAAGTCCAGTGCGATGTCTGGTATGACTTTGTTTTTTGGGTTTTTTTTTTTTGTTCTTTCTATAGACTAATGCAATTATTTAGAGTAAACACAGCTTTTATGTCGAAAGGTTTTTTTTCTAGTTAAGTTTAATGTTTTTCATACTTTTCCTATCCTTCTTCATTCCAGAGAACATCTGTACAGATTCCCAGTGAGTGCATCCCTCTTTCAGTGAGCCTGGCAGCTGCTGTTTTCTCAAAGGGGGGTGGATGGTTGCTGGAGGCTGCTTATGAGTGGTTGCTGTAGGAAAACCTTTTTCAACTTCTCTCATGGGATTAACCCATTGCTCGTGTTCTTATAGCATCAGCCAGCCATTGTCCCTAGTTCTCTCAGTCCAACTAACTGAAAAGAATTGGGTTGGATGTCTTTTGGCATTTCAAGTGTTCACAGGAAAACTTTGCATATCTCAGAGGAAAATTTACACTTTTTTTGTAAATTATGCTTAGAAGTTGATTCAAAATGGACTTATTTGACCCAAATGCACAGATACACCTAAGAGAGTGCGCTGATATTCTTAGGGGAGAAAGAGATGAATAAAAGCTTTAAGTTTAGCCAACAGAAATGAATAGAGGAACATTTTTAATATAATATGATACGTTTTTTAGGTGGGCAGTGCTTGATTTCATGAGTTTCTAGCATCTTTACCATGTATTTTTAAATTCTATTTATTTTCAAGTTGATTTTTTTAGATAACTTACTAAAAGGAAGATCAGTTGGGGAGTTCCTTTTAATAAGGCCATGTAAAGCTGCAGTCAGCAACCAGTGTTGAGCATGTTACTGGCATTAGCCTAATAGGTGTGGATACACCTACTCAAATTACTAAATTCAGTCTCTTACTGAAAGTAGTCTCATTAACTGACGCTTTGTTTAGACAGAGAGAGAGAGAGAGAGAGAGCTGTGACTAGTAAATCCTTCTGCAAGTAATTTAGAAAATGGCTTGTATTTTTTCTTTTTTTTTTTGTTAATTTCTCATTAAACCTTAGTATATGTAAATGCAAGTGCTACTCTTGCTAAAAATGGAAAATAAAATTATCAAATCAGTAAGAGATGGCTGTGAAAAAGGGAAGACTCCTCTCCCAGTTTAAACATGAGAGAAAATGAACCTATTCTTACTCACTTGAGCGGTGATTTCAACAGCAGATCTGCAGGTTCCAGCTTCTTTATTGACCGTAACTCAAGATGGTAGTAATTCTGAACAAGTACTAAATGGGGAAATGGTATTAAGGTGATTGCAAAGTGGTGTCCAAAAAAAGTTTGATTAACTCAAATAACTTTCTTGTTTTGGACTGTACAGCTGCACAACCTTTTTAGATAGGCTATTCTCTATATTTGAATAGTTTGCTTGATCAGGTGGCTTAGGGCAGTGAAAAGTTGTGTATGCAAAATGCATCTTTGCCAACATGTTCATGTTCAATAGGACTGGTATAGATCTGTTGTGATTACACTAAAATATGCACAGAGTGATGATTCTTAGCACTTTAAAATAAAACGAAATGAATCTAGAGATGTTCAGAGATGCTTAAAAGTTCTCAGAATGACATACATATCAGTGACCATTTATATCAGCTACTGATGCTACTCTGTGTCAGCATATGCTGTTTCCCTTTAATTTCTAGTGCACCTCAAAGCTATTTTATTTATTTTCAGCATAGTAGAGTACAGTTATGGTACAGCTGATTGCAAGGATTTTTTGAATCCTATATTCAGGTATTCTATTTGAAATGCTAAAGAGGATTTAAAAAAAAATATATATATATATATATATTTATAGGGACAAAATAACTTTAAAAGTTAAAAATGCAACTCTTAGCTCCAGGAACAAGAAGATGCACTTTAGGTTTTTTACCCATTATTATCTGTCTGGAAAACAGGACTGTTTCAACTTGTAGTTTTTAAGTGACAAATACGTAAGAGGTAAAATACTAAAAAATGACGAAACTAATATTAATCTGGTAAGACTGTTAATTATCAGCAGAATTAACTTCAGCTAAAATAACATTTTTAATCAGGTAGGAACAATGAAACTAGTAATGCAAAGTCGCAGGAGTAATTTAAAGATTTTGTTTAAATAAGCTGGTAATTTAACCTAAAGTTAGATGCTTTAGATGTTTATTTAAAACAGGTAAGACTTTGTAACAGATACCACTAATCATCTTCTGAATCTATAGGTTTTCAGAGTGGATTGAGTGTATTTTTTAATTCACAAATTGGAACAGTTACTTGATATTTTGCATATTTGAGTCCACTTGAAGGAAATGAATAATACAATAAGTATTTTGTGGTTGATTTCTGATTTCTTCGATTTGGTGCAGGTATTTGCTAGGTTGATGTACTTTTCAACAAGAATTAGCTTTTCAGTTGAAAGTACTGAACTCATCAAGCAAAACAACAGATGGTGCAGGACAGAGGTGATTTGATCACGTTTGTTATGAAGAGTAGTTGTTAATGACGTAATTAAATTTATTGGTTGAAGGTGTACTAGCTGAATTTTATTACTTTCATATCTATTTGATCTACTTTTCCAGTTCTTATTGGTATCTTAAAACAAACTACTAGGTTGCAATTTTCTACTTTTTGGTCATTAGCTTAGGTGATCTCAGTTCCTGTAGCCCAGTGATTTTGCAGTTGTTTCAACAGGTGCATTTCTTTTGTTCATTTATATTTTAAAAAAACTGAGATTCTCTGTTTTTATTAAAACTGCGCTACTGAACACTGGCTTTTAAGGTAAATGTGCTTAATGTCAGGAACAACCTGTGTGTTTCTAAGTATGCTCAGACCCTGTTGCAGTTAGTCTTTCATTTGAAATGCAAACATCAACTTTTGAAGGATATTTTTTGTGTTAATGCTGTTGTTCCCATGGATTTTTGCAAGTGCGGATTTTGATAGTCACTTAAGAAAAAAGATAAGTGGTAATTTTGTCAGTACCAAATGTTTATCTGGGTACCACCAAATGCATCACTCCATCCAGAATGTCAACAAATGGTGACAGGGGATACATGGTGCTCATTGACTGAGGTTTGTGCAGCATGGGTGTGGTATTTGGACATGTTATTTTGATTGTGGTGTGGCAGGACAGCCATGTAACAGCATAACCATTTTTTCCACCCTGAAAAAAGAACAAACCAGCAGTAAAAAGTTATGTGCTCAGTGGATATTGACTTATCCCAAGAGCACTGACTGTTACTTTGCTGAACAGTGCCACATGGCACTTATAAAAATATCAGCACCTAAATTAAATACAAAGGGAAAGTGCAACAAATTTTGGACTCTCTTGTCTTCTAAGGGTTGTGATAATAAGTGCTCAGGTTATTATTATTTTTTTTTTCTTTTAAAGAGAATTTCCTTGTTGAAATGTGTAAATCTTAATGAACTGCATGCCATTTGGTAGGTTTTGCTGGTGTTTTCCCCTTAAAGTCTTTTTATTCTTGATATTAGAAAATCTTTGGGGACAGTTTTGCTTTCTTTGTAATTCTTCTTCCATAATAGCAATTTTTTCAGGCATTCTGAAAATGTAGTAAATAAGCCTAAATTTATTTGTTACCTAAGTCTTCATGAACATCTTCTTCCCTCATCATCTTATTTAATAGCAATAGCAGTGATTCTTCCACCCACTGGTATCAGTGTGTTTGCAGACGGTAATTAATTCTGGTAGTCAAATGTTTCTTGTTTGATATAGCAGTTGCCAGCTTTCAAGAACTCAAAAGAAAATATTGACAAGCATTGAAAAAGCATATGTCAATCAGAATTCTGTCTCCTTTCTAAATTATTTTCTGTATATTTTTTGTATACTTTCACCAAACACCTTGTTAAACTATCTTCCAAGTTGACGTGGGTGTGTGGTGGTTTATTTCTGTTTGAAGTGACAGAAATGTAAATTGTCAGATGAGTTTGGTGGACTGTTAAACTCATATCATCCCCTCTATCCCTTAGAGTTCATAAGAAACTGTAGGCTAAAATGTTCCATAATTTTGTGTTTTTCAGGCATTATTGCTTTCCAGCCTAAGAGCTGGTATGAACACTGTTTTCCATCCCTGACAGTTGGAAGGTGTTGTTATTTTTAATTGCTTGTGCTTCAGCTGGTCTCAGATCAGTAAAGCTTTGCTCTGTTAAAGATTGTTAAAAAGATGTTAAGAAATAACTAGCATAAGATCTTATGGAATCATAAAGATCCCTTATGTGCTTCATAAAATAATATATTTTTTTCTAGAAATGATTCTGGTTCTCCATTCCCATTATCAGTTTCACTCATACTATTATATTAAGTGAGAACAAATCCAGTCTAATTCTGGACTTGGCTGGTGACTGTATCATGTCTTGTGAGAGTAACGTGACTGCTGCCTCAGCACGCAGTAGTTGTCTCTGGCTAAAGACGAGCCCTGTTGGGCTATTTTAATATCATGGGAACAGTGGCAATCTTGCTGTGTCCAGGTTGAACCTGAGATGAGTGATGGAAAAAGTCCTGTGCATACAGGGCAAGGCAAAGAAAACTGAGCTCTGTGTCACTATGAAAGGCTGCAGGAGCGTGAGCTGAACTCCCCTCAGGGCTCAGGGAAGCTTGAGACAAATTTATCAGGAGCTGTGCATCACTGAGTCCAGTGCTCGCAGATCACCTTTGTTTCAAATGAGCTTGTCTGTAAATGAAATGAAACTTCATAAATTCCATTTTTGGCAGAATTAAGAGCTCATTGAGCCCATCAGAGCATGGAATTGCAAACTTGCTGCTGCAGGCACCAAGATATTTTTGCTCTTTCACTGAAAGATAGTCCTGTGGTTGCAGGTGACATTGCAGAACAGAGCTGAATAAAGAACTGTCTCAGGCTCTGCTTTCCTTTCTCCTTTTCTTTCTGCTCAAGGTGATTTTTAAATGCCTTTTTGAGTATATCGTGTAAAGGACAAGGCAGCAATTATTCCTTGTCAAATTTATGTTTACCTGATTATTTACATCAGCTGAAAGGGGCCAAAATCAATAGGAGTTCTTTTGCTCTAACAGTGGAACTTCATTTTATCCCTGTCAGAGACCTAATTTGCCTCAGCAATTGCTATTGTCAAAGTAGGGCACAGCCACTTTCCCTGAAGACCTTAGAGCAAAACTGCCAACACTGCTCTCCTCCCTTCTGCACCTAGACACACAGAAGATGCTTGTACAGAGAAAACGAACTTCAAAAATTTAAGACTTGTGAATTATTGCTTTGGTCCTCTGTAAGATAGCTTCTTCACAGAAGTGTTCTTGAAGCTCATATATTTGTTGGCTCTTCTGAATCCCCCGTCTGAGAAATCAGGGTTTTTCATGCTTTTGTCACTAGTCTTTCATTCATTCATTTATTTCTTTATTTATTTTTTCTCCATTACTCTCTAGAAGTGTGCATTAGATGTTAAGCATTTCACAAACTGTCAGAAGGTCTGTTTTAAAGTTACCGTGCTGTTCCTGACAAAGCTGTTTGGTGAACAGTGTGAACATGCTACTGTTCACCAGCTCTGGTGTCACACAGTGGAGGCTGTCTGTGAGCATGCCTGATTGTCTGCCCCATCTATTGGACTTCTATTTAAAAATTAGCAGTGGTGTTGACTGTTGCATTTTAATGTGTAGTGGGACTTGAACCACCTCATGTAGACGTAATTTCAATGGGTTCCTAATAGGAGCTCAGTGCTTCTTTGTTCAGGTTCAAATTCATGTGCTCATCCTGCTGAGATGGCAGCAACCATCACAGTGCTTGGAACCCAAGGGAGCTGGGAAATCCAAAGGTATGGCTTTTACTAAGAGGAAAACGCACAGCAGCTTACAGGGGAGAGATTCCTTCAGTGAGTGTTAAGTTGCAATAATAGCAGTGAAAGCTTCTTTGTTTTTGGAAGTATCTGACACAATAAAAAGAAGCATTTGTCATTTACTCTGACTATAAAATGTCATTCTTTGATGGGCTTTATTTCCTTGCAGACAGACTTTCACTTGTGTTTGTTTTAGCTTTAGTTATACAAACACTAGGCTTTGCAGAGATACTTATTTTCTTTAAGGTCCAGAGTCTTAAGGGAAGCTGCAAGTACTCAGCACCCTTGACTTGATCCAAAGTTGTTTTTAACAAATCTGCTCCTTGCAAATCTCTTCCCTCTTAGCATACCCTCTTTTATGTATGGATGGGAAGCATGGAAGAATGAAAAATGGCGTGCACAAACACATGAATATTGTTTGTTGCTTGGCAGTTAGTAGGGAGAGTAAGACAGTAGTTTGTAATTGATCTGTGAGAATGGTTAGCCCAGGCTAGTATGTCTGGTTATCTATTATTTGCTTTTCAGAGAACGAATGGCTCAGCAAGAAAGTCTAATTTCCATCTTACGTTAGTAAGCATAAGATCAATTTTGTTTGGTTCTTGTTGCTGCTGTTTTAAATTAATGAGAAAACAGTAATACAGATCAATATATTTGACAAGTTTCTTCAATTAACAGAGTGTATTTTTATAGGTGAATGTAGAACAATCAAGTTATATGGTTAAGAAGGATTTTAGAGATAAATACAACTTGCACGTTTTCCTGATCTTTTCTTGCCTAGCAAGTTTAATAGCTATATTTTATTTAATGTGCTAAAGACACTGAGCTCTTCTTCAGCTGAATAAGTTTTGGCATCTTACATTTTCTCCTTCTCGGTGTTTCTTCATTTTGCACAACTTGCAATGAGTGGTTACCTTATTCCATGTTGTGCCTTTCATGTTATCCTTTTTCCATGCTGAGCCTTTCATGTTATACCCAGGTGGCTGATCAGACATTAACTTTTGAAGTGGTAACTCTTGCATTAGAAGAGTCCTTTTCTGATGGGGGAAATGCATGTGTCTGAACTCTTAGTCTTCTGCCTTCATCCACAGTGATTCTCAGCAGTATGCCAGGAATAGGGGGAATGCAGTGGCAAGGGTCTGTGCCCTTTACAGCTGTTTGGATTGGTGTATTATTGCATGTGCTCCCTGTGGGTGCTGCCAGACAAACCTTACCGGTCCACTCAGTCCTCCATATTGTCATTCTGTAGGAGGTGTGTTTTATCATGTGTTTATTCCACACAGGGACAAGCATGGTTGCCTTTGACCCACCCCCACAACTTAATGGAAGCTTTCTGTTCTGTCTTTGTTTTGTGTGTGCTTCCCTTCTGTCTTCTTCCTGCACAGGGACTTAAAAAGATGGAGTTCTGAAGAATCAAAAAACTGTCAAGAAGTTGCTTGTTAAAAGCCAATGTGAGTTGAGCTCTAAATACTGTAAGGAGAACCCATTGTGTTTTGTCCTGGTGAAGTTGACTGTAACATTCTTTCTGCACGTCTATGTGAAAATCCTCTACTTCCTTCCTCCAGCACAAACTCAGGCATTTCTGAATAGCAGGTGGAGAACTTGTCTTCAAATGGCATTTAAATGATAATAAAAGCATACAGTAATGCAATGGAAATCGAATTTCTGATCATCCTTAAACAAAGAAGGCTCTGCCTGAATGAACTTGGAAAACTTATTTGTTTCTTTTAAAGTAACAAGTAATAAAATGGGACTAGAGGAGCCTCGAGCATAGTGTATTTAAATAAGCTTCTTGTTCAAGTCAAAGCTTTAAGCTGCAGTTATGGATAATGCAGCTTACATTTTATTTCAAGAATAAAGATTATATTATCATAATTTCAATTGTAAATGCTCTTTACTTTTTGTCAACAGGACATTGATAAGATCTCTACGTGAGCCTCTTAGTTGACAAAATGGCACAGCATGCAGAAAGATAATAAACTTTCTTCTGTGAGGAAATTTGGTTCAGCGCTTTAATAGCTGTTGTCAGATTGGGTATTTTAAAAGACGACTGTGCTCGCAGCAGTAGCATTGAGAAACCCAGTGGCAGGTTCCAAGTCCCTCTGTGTAGGTGTGTTTTGAGTCTTTGGAAAGCTCCCTTCCTACATGGCTGTCTTCCCCTTTGAGTTCACCTGCTGGGCTCCCCTTACCTTGGTCAAAGGAGTCATGGTGCTGTCTGAGAGCATGGCAGCAGCAACACAGCACATCAGCAAGCTGGACAAGGCTGGCACTGGGGCTGGCAGAGGTGGGAAGCACAGCCTGTTTTGACCTATGTTCATCACTTTGGTTTTGAGCATATACAAGAAAATGATCCCAGATTTCCAGTTCGCTTTGTTCCTCCTCTCTTCTACCAAGTAAGATTATTTGCTCCACTTCTTAAGCCTTTTGTGGAAGTATCCTTTGAAACATTAATTACTGCCAATGACATGCTGAGTGTGAAGATGCACTGACAACCTTCACTGTAGTTCTCCATGATCCTGTAAATGGGTTTGAAATTCCCTGCAACACAGCTAATCCTAGCAACACAGCTAGAGGAGGAGATACTTTCTGGGGGGAGGGAGAGAGGTGTCCTGACTTCAGAAGTGCCAAGGATGAAGGTCTAAAAATGTTACAGACTTTGTATTTGGCATCCAACTGCTTTTCTGGGTTTTGCAGAGTAGTCTTTAGCCAGAAAATAAGTCTGTTAAACTGATTGTGGTTATTGGAACAAGTTATCAAACAGAAAACTTAGTTTTAAACCAGGCATTAATTGCAGGCTCTGGGGTGGTTTTGGTTGTGTCTGTAACCCTGCTGAGGTCTGAGGGAGGTGTCTCCTCACTGGAGTCAGAACACTAAAAGCAGAGTTCCGCCCAGAACCTTCTTACCTCTCCTCACAAAAACAAAAACAAAACAAAACAAAAAAAAAACAAAAAAAAAAGGATTGAAGGGCTGTACAATATTCAGAAAGCTGAAAACGAATGGGAGGGAAAGAACCCTGAAAAATAGAAGCATTTTTGCTAGTTTAACACTTGTAGTAAACATGACTTTTCTACTTGCAATTGTATATAGAACTTTGCAAGAAAGTAGGTAGGAGTGGTTCAGTGGTATGGTTCTGGAAGTTGCATTTAAATGAATGTTTCTTAGTGTGGCTTTATGTTCATTTCTTATTCCGTGTAAAAATGCTGGAATTTATCTTCAGGAATTGAATTATTGAACAATTTAAAAAATGAAAAATCATGAGGGAACAAAAAAGAAAAAAAAATGTCTAAAGTAAAGATTATATATTTGACATTCAACCATTGCAATAGAGAACTTTTTTTTTTCTTTTTTTTTTTTCTTTAGGAGATGCTAGAATAATCAGCAGCATGACATGAAAGGCTGCTTTCAACTGTCCAGGTGCTTAAGAGTATATGATACTCCCTTGGAAACCCTTAGGTAACACTTGTAGAAGCATCAGTGTGGGGATAAGGTTTAAAATCCAGCAGTAATCAAACGTACAGTATCTGACTCCCTTGATGCCTTCTGATAAGTGAAGTCGCATTTGCTGTACTTAAATTTTAAGGTTTTGTCTGCAGGAGGCTTTTCTGTGCTTCCAGTTTGTAGCTGTAGTGCTTTAGAACTGCTTTGTAAACTTCTTTTCATTTAGAAGCAAAGGTGTTTTTAATGGGATCTGAGCAACTTGGACTCCATCCTTTTTTTCATAACCCAGAACGTTGCATTACATTTTTTGCTCTTTGACTTGCTGTTTAAAGCAGATTAACTTACTTATGATTACGTGCATGTATAAAAAGGTATGGTTAAAAGAACTGACATCATGCATTGGAAGTCTCTGTCATGCTTTCTCCATGTGGTTGAGTTGCAGGCAGTGAACATGTAAACGATTCTACTCACTTTTTTGTCAGGTACAAAATAGAGTAATTTAATCTCTTCATAGCAATGAACATTTGTGGTCTTTGATTAAAACTTTGATTTTTTTAAAAGGTTTATTTATATTACCTCTACTACTTAATGATTTATTATTTATGCACCTTAACGTCAGTTTAAAATTAAAAAAAATGTACTGAGTATTCTTTGTTGTGTGGAGATGGAGGTAAGGAAATTAGATACAACATAAAACAGACAATCTAAATAGGAAAAATCCAAATATTAAAACAATTGAGAAACAGAAAGCCCAGTGACTCCCAAAGCATCTGATTTTCTCCTCCTAATGCATAAAATAATTGAACTTCTGCTTGCTGGCTGTTGAGCACAGAAAAGATAAAGTTGTGTCTACTTTATTTGACTGTTTGTTTGTTTAATTAAAAAGAAAAAAAAAATAGTACTAGTAGTTTGCCTTGTCTAACAATTGTAAGAACTATCTTTCTTCCTGCTGCTCACCAGCTAATTTCACTGTGCATTCAATGAGTCATTGTTGATTGTCATTAATTGGCTCTATTATACATATTTACGACTATTTACTTTGATGTTAATAAACCTATCAGTCTCATCCATCTCCTAATTCTTTACTAACAGACCATATTACTAATGCTGTCTTCTTTTCTCTTACTTTTTTAACCTATGAGATGCTGATGGTGTGGAGATGATGGGTAAAGAATGAAAAATCAAGAGGTAATAACTGACCCAGAGACATGTCTTGCAGTTTGAAGAAGAGGGTCTTTGTTATATGCATGTTGAAACTGTAAGATCACCTTCATGTTCTTGAGCTATTTCAACGATGTTGAAATGTGAATTCCCTAGAAATTTCAAGATGTGTATTTTTCATAGTCTCTTCTATCTTGAGATTGTATTGGAAGGGATTTTGCATACCGTCTGTAGAGCTTAATGCAGCAGTGTGCGTTATATGTGTAGTGCAGAATCCAACTTCAGGAACAGTTTAGAGTGAGGGCAACATTTTTTGTTGCTGGAAAAGAGCTTTTTGCAGAAGGAATGAAACAAAGTTGCCCAGGAGTTGCAAAGCTTTTTTTTGACTAATTACGGCTTGGTAGGGCTTATTTGATTTTCTGGCCCATGATGATGCTGGATTTCTGTGTCCTAATTGCTTGATGTCTGCTTGATTAATGAAATTAAGCTTAACTATTTTCCTCATCAGTGAAGCTATTATTGGCTTTAGTAGTAACCAGATGAGTTATTTTCTTTTTATGGGGCTTAATCCTGAAAGAGGATTCTTCTGAAATAAATATGAAGAATGTTCATCTAGCTACCATGTGTGTACAAGGGAGAGAGTATAGAATGAAAAATAAACTCAGACCTAGGTACTTGCTAGGAATCTGATTAGTTGGTTGAAAATGCCTGCTATTTGACTTGTCTAATCTAAGTTTTAAAACTGTATTTCTCTGTACTCCTTGATATCTATGCAGTCATTATTACATCCAAGTTCTTTTCAGGACAAAGTCAAGATGATGAGAGTTGACTTCCAGAGCAGTCACTGGGAGCTTACTCCAGGGAGAAGATATGCCAAATGTGTGTAATAGGATAATGTTTAAAAAGGAGAAATCCAGCAGGTCTAAGCATACCGGTCCCAATTATGCCTCCTTTACAGCAGAACTGTTGTAGGTATAGGGAAGAAATATGCTGTGGAGCATGGATGCCTGGAGGCAATTATAAATTTAAAAATCATAATACCTGTTGGGTACCCGAGGGGTGGACAGCTGAGTGGGGAAAAGAATTTGCCTAACTTTTAAAAGCCACAGTAAGCCTTCTTCCTTAGTTGCCTTGTGCAGGGAGAAGGTGATTTCCTACCACTTCATTCCACATTTAGAAGTATCAAAGATGAAGGCTTTAAGCATCACCCATAGTATAGATATATGCATATATTTTTATGGCTGTCACACTATAGCATTTTAAATTTGGTAAAAGCAGATTCATCTATAAATATAGGTATGCTGACTTCAAAGTCAAAAAGTTCAAATAAGACAAATTACTTATTTTATATTCTTTAAATGCAGAAGATTATCATAATGGTTATGCTAGAAATTCAAAATGCATTAGTTTTCTATACACAAATGACTGGCCAGTATCCAAATACAGAATTAAATGTTCATGGCACAAAAGTTTACACATAAAGCAAATGTTTATGGCTAAGATTGGAGTTTGCAGGGGGTAGAGCTGATCCGGTTGTCTGAAACTTTTTTTGATTATAAACAATTTTTAATTCTACCTGGTGTAATTATTGCAAGCAAGTACAGGTATTATGCTTGAAGAAGGAAGACCAGGAGGACAGGCAGTCTTAGAAGAAAAGAGACTTCTTTGTTGAACTTTTTTTACAGACTGTCATTCAACAGGAATATTTTATTTGGTCACCAGTAATATTTAGAAAGTAACAACTGCCGAGGAAATCCCTGCCTGACATGAAAGCCAGTCTTCCTCCATACTTCCTGCTTCTTCTCTCATTTTGTCAGTCAGGATCAGAATTAAAGCCTTCATGTTCAGATCAATCCTCTCAGCAGAATTCAAGTCTCAATCTCTTCTACAGTGAATTTTGCAGTGGCTCCATGCCTGGGATGCTTTAGTGGTACTTTGCTGCATGTTTCCCTTTAGCATCAGGTCTCTTTCAGATATAGACCAAATATGGGATATTTCTGATATTTTCTGCTTTTAGGGATGGGTGCCTCTGGGAAGTGCTAAGAAATTGAAACAACTGAATTGTATTTAGTTCTAAAAAGTAGGAAAATCGTTGTTGGTTCATGAAGCTGAAAGCTATGTATTGTCCAAACAAGTCAAAAATAAGAGGAGAAAATCATCAGCAAGTCCTTTACTACTCTTCCACGGCAGTGTATCATTTCCTGCCCTCAAGAATACATTATCTTACCTGGGATTATAATACAATTCATTCTTGAGTTTTAACATTCTGTCTTGTACTTCATATTTTGAGGAAGGTCACCACCTTTCTGTTCTTACCTAGTATGGGACTGTTACCAAATGCAGTGAATGTTGCCCAGGGCTTGCCACTCTAAAAATGCTTTTCTGCAGCAAATTGATTCCCTTTACTCATTAAGGAAAGAAAGTCACCAGTACAATGCTTTGGCTCTGTGCTCCAGGGATATTGCAAATCCTTTCAGGTGATTCATAATCAGCATTGCAATCACCACTGTAATAGATACCTAAATTAAGAGGAAATTTGAGCAGTTGTGTTTATGTGACTTTTATTTTGCTACTACTTCTTTATTGTAGCAGCTCAATTGGTCCATCTGTCTTGACAAATTCTCAGTCCTTGGGGTGCTGTGTCAGTGGAGTGATCTGCCTTCTGGCAGAGGTTAGCAGCAGGGCAGTGCTGGAAGAGCCCTCCTTAGAAACTCATGCATTGGGCTTTGCTGATAGCAAGCTTGTGTTCAGGGAGGAACTTGCCTGGGCTGTTAAACTGATAACATAAATGTTGATTGCCTGCATAAGGGAGAATGCAGCTCTCCTTCCTTTTCTGGTCAGGTTAACACCATGCATTTTGTAAGGCTGATGAAAATACCACAGTGCTTTTGAACAAGTGAATTTTTCGTGTTCCTGCCTGGAGGTGCATCTCTCAAGAGAAACCAAAGTGTATTGATTTGCTGTAACCACCTATTGACCTCTGCATCATTTACATCTAAGTCATACAAGAGGGGACAATATCCTTTTAATCTTTTTGTTGTTGTGAGTTATATAAAATATATGTATGCTCAGTGCATATACAGCCTGTGTCATTCACTCTTAATGTTTTTACCTCCATTGATTTTTGCATTTTTCTTCTAGGAAAAAAAACTTTTTTCTTGTCCTTACTTTGTGTAATTGTGCTTGGCATGTCTGTTTAATTGTTGTTTCCATCGTATCTCAAGTACGAAGCAAATTCTTTATGGTATCTTTGAAGTAATTTTCTTTTGCAGAGAGATTATCTGTGTTACTTTTATCTTTTCTGAAATTGAGCTTCAGAGGCATAAGCGGTTCAGATCATTTCGGAGTTGATCAGATACTTTTTTCCATCCAGAAGCAGTGGAGTAATTTTTTTCCTTTTTCCTGTCCGGTGTTGATTTCGTTGATTCTCAAGATTCACATATTTGCAGTTCCCTAGCATTGAGTTACTAGATTTACATATGAAAAAAAAAAATGGATTTGTTGCAAAAAGATTCTTTACTGTACTAAGGTTTTAGATGTACCATTCTACTATTGGTTTTATCATTTCATCATTAATTCTTGATAAATGAGGAAGCTCTTAAGCCTGGATCTGATGGATGTGCATTTCAGGGCAGAATTCATAAAAAACAATGGTGAGCAATCACATGATTGTATCTCTGTGTCTGCTGTGCTTTTTGTAATATGGATGAAAGAACTGTTCAACTGATGGTCCTTGCATTTCGCAGGCTGCCATTAGTAACATTACTGGTGGATAGAAAGTACAATAGCTGTTCATATTATTATCCAGTTTTATGTTATTATTTCAGATTTTTGAGAAAATGCACCAAACTAGTTTAATATCAAAATGTAATAACATGTTCCCAAGTACATGATCATGTGCACCAATGCATCAAATGCATTAATAGTGTAGAGTTCAGCAGGCTTTGAAATTCCTGTTTGTGGAAAACGTATTATGGGAAAGACAATACCCAAGACAATAAATGTTTGGGGATCTGGGCAGGGTACTATGCTTATTTTAATTAAAAAATATTCCCTATTGATGCATTTTTATCACTGCTGATTAGTGTGATAGGAGTGAGCCGACTGACTTTACCCACTAATGGAGGTAAAACTGCACCGTTGCATGTTTCCCCAGATACCTGGCCAGTGGCAGGAACTAGTTCAGGCACTGTATTAGTTGCTTCCTGCTAATACAGAGCTGTAGCTGCTTGCTTGGTTGCAGCCATCATTAATGCATGGACTTCGGGTAAATCAGGGAGCTGACAGCCCCCCAGGATTGCTGATCACTTTGGGTCTGTAGGTTTTGTTTTGGTTTTGTTGTGTGATGAATTTTTCTAGATTGGAAAAAGTCTTTAACATGTTGAATTAAATAAAAGATTCTTGCCTTTAGATAGGTATTATAATTCTTCTGAGGCTTAATATATAGTTTTTATGGGATGTACAGAACACAGAAAAAAGTACATCAGAAACTGCAGCTCCATAGTGTACTAGCTGACTTAGTCACTGGCTGGGACATTCTGGGGGAAGTGTTGGCGAATAAATGTTTAACAAATGCTGGTAGTAGGTGTGTAACTGAGAACTTGTATGACATTAAGCAATATGTGTGTCAAATAAAATCTGCAGTTGTTGCACAATTAACTACTGCAGTGTTCATGACTGGGCTTTTTGCTTCCATAAGCAGTGGGTTACATTTAGACAGCCTGGTGTTACCCATCAGCAAGGCAGCAGGATTCTTGTTCTCTGTTCTTTGCTTGGGAAACTTTTCTCTGTTTAGTTTGCAAGCACTTCTGCAGTTTGCAGAATGTGCCCATGCAAATCATACAGGCATGCTGCAAAGTACAAATAAAATTAAAATCCTGCCACTGCCACTAAACTTTTCAAGTTTAATTCTTAAAACCATGACCATACTAACTAGATCAGTATAATCCTCTAGATGAGAATAATGTTGGAAGACAATTTTGTCATTAGTGACTTTACTGGCACTTCAAATGACAGTTCAGTGACTTAAAAAGAAAGTAGAAGTAGCACATGATTTCCATATGGTCATAGGAGTAACACTTGTACCAGATTTTGCAAAGGGTTGGATGGTTTGCTTCTAACTACAGATTTTCTGACTTGCTGGCAACTATTGCTGAGGCTTTTTTTTTTCCCTGGCATTTGAGTAATATGTGGTTGTACGGAAAACATTAGTAGCTTAAATAGGCCTTCTAATGCACACACGCTGTTTTGAGTGGGAATGCTTTAAAACGGAGTGATTTCCTAGTAGCCAGCCTCCAGGTGTCAGGTTTCTCACTGAAAGGCCAGCGAAGGCCTCATACAAAAACAATCTGCATATGGTGAGTCCTGGGTAACGAGGGAGCTGTGGAGGCTTTCTGGAGTGCCTTTTGCTTTTACAGCTTTTACAGTCTGTTTAGCGACAAAATAGGCACTCTTCCTTTTGACAGGAAGGGAGAGGGGTGAGCGAGGAGAGATGCATGAGGATTTGTGGTCCCAGGGCATTGCAGAGGTGGCTTTGCATTGGGGAGGCCTGGGGGAAGAGGGAGTGTGCTTGACTATGAGCAGCACCAGGGTTGGTGGAAGGGAGGATGCTCATTAAAATAATAAACAAACGCTGGAAATAGATCACTGCACGGCTGCCAGAGCCACCAGGACCAAAGGAGGAGATCCCCAGTGAAGGCTTTGGGGGTTTTAGTGTGATCCCTTGTTGGAGATGTTTTCTCTTGCTTTGATGTAATGAAGAATGTGATTTTTAAGCTTTTTTTAATGGGCCTTAGCTGTTCTGTGGTGCAGCATCCCCCTGGCAAAGCGGAGCAGGTCAGTGGTGGAAGCTTGGAGGTGGTGTAGCCGTTACCAACACAGTATCTTGCTGGGGGCTGGCTGCAAGGAAGGCAGAGTGGAGTGAGGAGAAGTGGCCTCCTGCCAGGTCCTGGGCTGAAGCGGGCTTCATCTCAGTTCTTCTCTGAAGAGCCTGCTGCTGGTGCTTCCTATAAGCGGAAGTTTCTCTGGAGATCTTTTTTACTTGAGTGGAGCAACATGGAAGCAACTGATCCTACTCCCTGCACTCACCAGCAGAGCTCAGCATCTCTTGCTCAGGGTGACTGAGACCAAACATCAAGTCTTCAAGGCCTTCAAGGGAGCCCTTGGAGCTCATGCAGCCTTTCTGAGGTGAGCTGAAGACAGTCCTGTCCAGGACACCGTTTCTGACTGACTAGCAGATCCCCCAGGCCCATGTGGCCAGGCTGACCTCGCAATGAAGGTCACGTGGCTCACCCTCACTTGCCCAGCCCCTGGGATGGACCGAGACCCGGGGGGCTGTTACCATGGTGCTGTGTAAACTTCCCCAAGGGGAGTGTAGTCTGCGAGACAGACGCCTTCAGCGGCTTCCCGAGAGGTTTGAGACAAAATAGGCTGAAAAAGATACTTTGTGAAAGTTATAGACCTGTCTTGGAAGACCTGCCAGGAAAATGTAGGCTTCGAGGGACGTTTGATCATGATTGGCCTGAGTTTCAGCTTACGTGAGCTGCTGCTGAAATTTGAAAAGGTATGATATGCAAGGTTTCATGTACTTGGCTATGCCTTTGAAAAACATACAGTAGAAAGGACAGATGCATGTTTAACTTGGGAATTTTTATGTGTTGCTGTTAAGGCCCTCATAGGACCATTCTGAGAAAATCTAATGCTTCTTTCTTTCCCATCCAGGTTCTGCAGACTTAGTTTTAGAGTGTTTGCTTTGTAATCACGTTCACTTGTTTTAAAGGAAGTGATGGAGAAATTTGGCCTTTGTGAAGCTGAGAGTAGAGGGGAGCTTTCCATGATGCTTGTGACCTTACTTCACTATTGACATAAAGTGCTCCATGAATTACTATTAAATATAGTTGAATGTTATCATAGTGAAATAAGAACATCTCATGATGGCTTTTATCAGTACAACAACATTCCATAAGTGTGACACTTTTCTCATTTCATCTATTCTACTTTTATTCAACTAGTTATTACCAGGAAGTTTGGTAGCAATGATGCTGAGAGGCAGGAGGCTTGGGTTTGTGGTGATTACATTGATTAGTGAGAGACACAACGCTTCTCAGAAGCAGATTGCTTTCATTTAGTTGACAACACTTCTGATGAAACCTGGATCATACATTTGCAGCAATTTTCAGCTTGGCTTTACTTATCTATCTATCTATCTATCTATCTATCTATCTATCTATCTATCTATCTATCTATCTACATATGCACACGCATACGCATATATACATACACAGAAACAAATATATAAAAATAGTATGCAGGCACACAATCTTCCTGAGGCCATGCAAGACTGAAGTCTTTACCAAAGTATGTGGTACTTCATTTACAGATTAAGATTAAAGAAGTTGTGATCACAAAGCCCGAGTGCAGATTACAAAGAATGATTCTGTGGTTTAAAGATCAAAATTTTAGTGTAGTATTTTAATACAATTCAGCACTGACCACGTGAACAATGGTTTAATGGATATTACTAATTGAACCTAGATGCTTCATAAAACAAAATCAAGTTACAGGTTTTTTTTTTTTTTCCCTGTTTTGTGTTTGTTGTATTGATTTTGGTTAATTTCAGAATTGTGACCAACCTGTGTCTTCAGATTTTGTGCGTTTGTTTGTTTGTTTTTCTGTTTCATACAGAAACAAACTTTGGAGGTAATGAGACAGATACCGTTCAGTATCCACCAACATTACTTTTTTTTCCAGAAGTAGCTGTAAATAACAGATGACAACATTTGTGACAGTGTGGAACACTGTTGCTTCTCTTTCCCAGTCTCTCAGCTGGGTTTCTGTGTTCTCTTGTAGTTGCTGTTGTTAACCTTTAAAGTCTAAGATGCATACTGGAGTCTTTGAGGTCCTTCATGACATGGTAAAGACAGGAGTTTAGAAACCAGTGTTTCTGATCATTTTTTGGCTTATACAAACCTTGGCATTTGCAAATTCCATGTTCTCCCATGTGATTTGAGTCTTTGTTTTCAAAATTTGTCCTATTTGTTTTTAAATGGATTGTTTGTAGGAATTATCAATGAAAGTATAACTTACAGATCTCACAGCTCCTGTAGTTTCTTGCTTTAACCTTACTGTGTCATTTTGGTGTCTTGTGGTTAAGTTTGTAAGGTGCTGTAGGAGGATGCTTTGTCATGGGAGAAGAAAGTTAACATTTTAATTGGTAAATTTCAATCTCAAATTCTAATCTGTGCTTATTGAGCAATTATTTTATTTTATTTTATTTTGAGCAAATTCCCTTCCTTCCCCCCACTCCATTTTTCGCTTGCACGATTCCCACACACCCATCCTGTTCTTTCTTATTAAGGACTTTGCTGCCAGGAGAAACACCATTATGACAGTGATCCTGGCTGCTTTTAACTTTCTGGATTCGTTAATATATGTTGTAAGGAGGGAATTATGAGTGCTGTTTGTGGTCATAATGCAGAAGCCAGATGGCATTTGCAGAAGTTTGCATGTCACTCCCTATGCAAAAGCAGAGTCACATTACACTTCAGTGGGCAGTGCCTATTTGGCTTCACTCAGTCTTGATTAAATGACTGCTGGAATTAGTATTAATGGATTTATGATGCTCCTCAGATGTTCAGTCAGTACCATGTGATGGAGCCACACGGGTTGTCAAATGCATGCTGGCTTTCTCAGCCCGTAAGTGCATCAGTATTCTTGCAGTGAAATGAAATTTTACCCGCACCACATGATAGCTGTTAGGGTATTATCTGTTAATTTAAGTACAGGTCGAATCAGCTTTTTGGAAACTTGAGACTGTTTTGCAAAGTTTTTTGTAGTACGAACATGTGAAATTAGATGTAAAAATATCCCAGAAAGGCTTTTTCCTTCAAAGCTTTCTTTTTGCCCTGAAATATCTAACAGTTAGAGCAGCAATTGAGTTTCTGTTCTGTCTAAACCCGATTACTTTTCTGAATTGCTTTGAACTTACACTCTAGTCACAATGGCTGTAGTGGTAGGCAGTGTGGTCTCCATGTGATGTCTTGGAGAGGTTTAATCGTCGATATATATGCTTCAGCCACTGGTGGATTTATGGTAATGGCAATTCTGCCCAAGGGTTCTGCATGTGTGCTGCTCTTCTGAATGTGAATTCGTTACAAATTGATTGCTTGAAGGCAGACTGCTGCTGCAGGCCTCTGATACAGCAGATGGGATGAGCCTTTCTAAAGTTACAACTTCAGAATTCTTCTAAAACCGGAGGAGTGGCTCTGCATTAGATGAATGCCTGCATTCTTCAGAGACATTTTTTCCTTTTTTTGTCAGTGTTCTTAACTTTTTTTGCGAGAGCATCCCTCTCTTGCACCCTCAAGATTGCAAGGAACAGAGCAACAAAATTCCCATTTCTCCTTCTGAAGGGACACTTTCATATGCGCATATCATGCCCTAATTCCTGCTCCTTCCTTAAGAGCTACTGCAAATAAAAAGCTCAGAGGGGAGCAAAGAATAAAGGGGACATCTGACGCAGCAGTGTACCCAACTGCAGTTGGCAGCAGCAGGTAAAACATATTTACTTCAATATACAGTCTGCTATTTAAAAAAAAAAAAACACATAAAAAATAATCCATTCCCCTGCCACTTGCTGTGACACCTCAATGAAAGATGTTCTGGCTGATGTCTGTGGCATACAGTTACGTCCTTTGGTTGGCACTGACGTTTTGTTTTCCAGCTGTTCCAGCTGGAAGAGTTTTCTGCAGATACTTTGAGCAGTCATCACTTTTAAAGGTCAGAAATAAAGGAGGTAAATGCAGCATTTCTGTAACTCTGTCTTTGCTGGCTTGTACTTTGCCAGTGTGGACAAGATGGACAGTCATTCTTGAGGGACTTTCCCTGTACCAGAACCAAATCTGCTGTTCTGTTGTAGTCATGAGCATGATTTGTATTGGATGGAAGAAGCACAAAACTGTCCTGACTGAATAGCCCGAGGGTCTCATTTTTAGGGGAAAATGCAGTTCCAAGCTATTTTTCATTTATGAGTAGTCAACTTCAGCCCTACCAACTCCTCTTAAGATCTTCATGTAGTTCAAAAGCCACAGCAGTTTGCTGTGTGTGTGTTCTG
The DNA here is from genome assembly GCA_013399175.1 of Odontophorus gujanensis. Lineage (NCBI taxonomy): Eukaryota > Metazoa > Chordata > Aves > Galliformes > Odontophoridae > Odontophorus > Odontophorus gujanensis. Next base: position 121,856 of record VXAB01006129.1, on the reverse strand, counting down.
TGGCTTGTACATAGATGACTATTTTTAATACCTTACGTGCCCACACATTTTTGCCTTCAATTGAAAGGCTCTGAGCCTTTAAAGAGGGAATGTTTTGCTTCTGTTAATGGTGATGTTCTAGTGAAGATGGTATAAAAAAGTAAAATGAGAAAAAAAATGTGAATGGAATATACTTAAAACCCACAGGAGGTTTCAGAGTGAGTTAGAAAGCCCTGTGGTCTTGTCATTCAGAAAAAACGGTGCTGGAACTGCTGTACTTTCCAAAGGACAATTATTTCTACTACTGTACTTTTGAAAGTATCCCTGCTATTCTTGGGGGGGGGGGGGGGGAAAAA
>VXAB01006129.1:108381-121449 GCA_013399175.1 Odontophorus gujanensis | reverse complement strand
GTGGGGGGGGGGATAAAAAGCTTGATAGCTGGTTAACCTTAAAGTTGGATTTGCAATGTTTGGATCTGTTTGAGTCTGTCATGTGTTTTCTTCTACCCTGGGCAGGTTGATATAATCTGCCTTTGGGCTGTTGCAGTAGCTGCTTCAGCTGGAGTCAGCTACATCTTTGGGTCCTTTTCAGAATTGCCATCTATAATGTTACTGAGTCTCTGATACCTTACTTGTATATTCTTTAGAGAAGATTCAGTTCTGTCGTGTGTTAATGTGATATTTTGATTGAAACTGAAGCAGGAGGTGTAGGCTCCTTATTACAGAGACAAAATTTAGAATTAGACCCGAGCATAAAATGAAGGCTTGAATCCTTGTGGTAAATCATTTACCGTAAAGTGGCAAGAGGGAGAGAATTAAAAAAAATCTAAGTTTCAGACTAGAGATGAGGGGATTTGGAATTCACCAGTCCTAATTGCAAAACACATGCAGCGGTTTGATCTTGTTTCTTAAGTGGAATTTAAATAAAGTGGTAATCCTCTAATACCCTGTCTGGGTAAAGTAGATTGTCAGCCTTGTTATTTCTTCTATCTTTTGAAACTTGCACCTTGATTTATATATAGGATGAGCTGTATCCTTAGAGAGCTTTGTTTTAATTTAGGACAATAATCCTTCAACACTTGTGTGTGTAAATAGGTCTGCTGACCTCATACCAGTAAATTATCAAGCAGTTTAACAGACACGTGCATATAAATATTTGCAGAGTAAACAAAATATTACCTTAAAGAATTGCTTCTTGACTTCAAAAAAACTCAGTTGATAAAGCTCTGTAACAGCAGATTAAGAACTATAAACTTCTGGTTTAAAAAAGTCTTCTCTACTTGCAGTGTATTTCCTTTGGTTGTTTTCTTTTTACCTTTTTTTTTTTTTCTCTTGTTTTTGCACACCTAAGGAGTGAATTCTTGCCTGGATATTCTCTGCTTCAGTGGACTAAGACTGTTTCACAGTTGTGTGCCCCTCTTTTTGGCAAAAACAACATAATTTCATTTCCTCTTCTCCTGCGTCCTGCAGTTCATTGCCCCTGTGACTCTGGTCTAGATAGGGGAGCTTCCGTGTGTGTTTACAGGGAAGTGTTTATAATGCACTGAAAAACTGAAACTGACTTACCCGTACAGAGCTAATCCTAGTTAAAGCCTATGCAGTGCTAATCAACTTTTTTCATCCTCTGCCACGTAGTCAAAGATGAGAAATATGTTGATTCAGTGACCAAGAAAAAGGCACGAGTAAGAGTAAGTTAACAGTGAATAGGGGAGGTTGCTATCAGGTAGTGATCGTGGGACAAGGTGGGAGCCCGTCCTTGTTAGTTCCAACAGAGGAAAATACTTGAAAGAGAAGTCTTAAAGCTCTTTTTTATATCACAGTTGGGAGTTGGTGAAGTTTAGTGTCCATGTGTTGTCGATACCTGTCTTTTACCTCCTTACAGGACCTCCATGTGCATACTTTTCTTTTTCCCTTTCTCTTTTTGAGGGCTGTGATACACTGGAGTTCCTTGACCTTAACATCAGTCCTGTTTGTTCATCAACTGGCACTACTTTTTCTTCATGCAAAATTGAAGCCAGAATAGTAGGGAAGCAAAGTTGATTCATTGAACTGAACAATTATAACATGACCATCACAGTTGGGACTCAAAAGATGTGAACAGCAGATTTACCATGCCTTAACGAGTGTAACACAGTGATTAGCAAATGCAAGAATAAAACCTATTTTGAATGAAGCATTAGTTTGAACTACTAAGCTTGCATAGTTAAGTGTCCACTCAAATGTAACCAAAGCTAGAATATTTTATGTCATTTCTCAGTAGTGTTAGAGTGAATGTTATAATGCTGGAATGGAAGTTTAAAGGTCAGTTGGTGATGTAACTTCAGAGAGGCATAGAAATGGATTTGATGTGGTTAGGCTTCTGCAGTACAGATTAGTGTGCTCTTAAAATTGACTCTTTTGTTTCCTGCTGTTTGGACTTTGCTGGTTTTCAGAGGGTCTCCTTGCATGTTGGAATTGTAAGGTCAGGAGCTGCAAATGTCTTCAGATACGGCTTTGTTTAACTTATGACTATGCTGTCTTGTGTTACTGATGGTGTTTTTTATCATGATGGATCAAAGACAGCAAAAGTGTCTTTTTACCTGTTATATAATGAGGAAAATCAGAGCAAAGAATTCATCCAAAGTGGCATAGAGTAGCTCTATTAAAGAACTGGAGCTTCACGTACACATCCCTGTATGCCTGCTCGTCTGTCTTCTCACGTCTTTCACTCCCTGACTGTCCCTCCCTACCTCCAGCTGCATCCTTACTTTTTTTCATTTTCTCTAACTGATGAAGGTTTTCACATTGTCTTGATTCATAGATATTTTTCCACTGCTTCCCGACATTATAAAAGGCAGGATAGGGAGGTACAAGGATCCTCTCCTCTCATGCCTCTGGGAAGAGATGGAAAATACTGAGGATTTGTCTCCCATTAAAAAAAATAAATAAAANGAGCTTCACGTACACATCCCTGTATGCCTGCTCGTCTGTCTTCTCACGTCTTTCACTCCCTGACTGTCCCTCCCTACCTCCAGCTGCATCCTTACTTTTTTTCATTTTCTCTAACTGATGAAGGTTTTCACATTGTCTTGATTCATAGATATTTTTCCACTGCTTCCCGACATTATAAAAGGCAGGATAGGGAGGTACAAGGATCCTCTCCTCTCATGCCTCTGGGAAGAGATGAAAAATACTGAGGATTTGTCTCCCATTAAAAAAATAAATAAATAAATCCTTTAAAGGATTTCAGTTACTGAATTACTTCCTTTGCCAAATAAGTTAATATACATCTGCATCAAGTTTCTGTTACAATCTGCTGGTTAATTCAGTTGAGACAACTAGCACACCTGGCTTTCACACATTCACGTTTCCTAATGTACACATAGATGTACAGATGCTGGAAAGCATTGCTGGTGAGATGGGAGATTTTGTCTGATACCATTATAATGTATTTTAAGTATAATACTGTGCTTGGTTAGATGGAGACATCTGTAATGTGTTTCTTGAGGCAGATGGTGAACAAAATATGTTTAATTTCAGATGGTAGGAGAAATAAGCTGAACTGAAACTGGAAGCACTTCTCTTTTCAGTATTTAGTAAAAAAAATCAGGTTATAATACACCCTGTTTATGTCTCTACATGTTGTAGGACAAGGTACGCAATTGTAAAAACAGGATTGCAGTAGCTGTAGTCATTTAGATGCAGTTTAGGGCCATCATTTTTAGTTTAAAACTTTCATTGTTTATGGCTCCAAATGCTGTATAGAGTTCTATTTCCATTAGAGTTGGAGCTCTTATTCCATTGATCTGTGTAAAGTCTCTGCAATATTTGATTTCAAAGAAGAAAGAGACAGCACAGGTAAGGGTGCAGCTGTATAACTTCTGAGCAGGAAAAGGTTTCCAGTACATTTGCACTTGTGGATGTACGTGGGAAACAAGAAACAATTACCTACCTTAGTACAAAAAAGTGCAGAGAATTTATTGTTTATAGTTACAAATACTGTTTCAGAGTTGAGGATAACTTTCAGACTCCTTTTATCACACATTAAAAAGCTCAGCCTTTTTATAGTGCTGTTAATAGACTTGCAGGTTTTCCTCTCTGCGTCTCAAAGAAAGTCAGACTACGTGCTCTGTCTTAGTGGGTAAGAATACTAATGGGAATAAGCTCCCCTTTTATTTAGAGAACTAAGATGTCTGGACTTTTCTTGTTGATATTCCAGGACATCCAGGCAGAGATTGATGCCCACAATGACATCTTTAAAAGCATTGATGGAAACAGACAGAAAATGGTGAAAGCCTTGGGCAACTCTGAGGAAGCTGCCCTGCTCCAGCACCGACTTGATGACATGAACCAGCGCTGGAATGACCTGAGGGTGAAGTCAGCTAACATCAGGTAAGTAATTAAACATCATGACATAAATGGAGCAGAGTTACAGTGTTCTAAAAGACTGGAGAAATTTGATCACAGCGTTGAAGTGAAATCTCTGTCTTCTGTAATGCACCCCTGAGCACTAATATGAAGATTTGGCATACTGACTCACCATGCAGGCTTGTTTTTCTTTCTCCAGAGCTGTGCAGTGGTAACTTGCTAATCTGTGCTTCATTTTCCAAAACACGCTGAATCTTTCCTTATATTAAATTCGTAGCAATGCCAATGAAGTCATTCTGTGATGCTACAATTATCTGAAGAGAAATCAGGGCTTTGTTTTTACCACTGAAGGGGATACTTTGATAGGATTTGCATCTTAAGTATCTTCATCTGTAATGACAGTAGATTTTTTGATTGCTGCTCTTCAATTAAGAAATACTTTAAAATACATATTAGTCAACCCATTTACAATTTTTGACCCTCCCAATGCCAAACTTGCTGTCTGTCCAAGTGTATTAATTGTAAAAATCTTGATTATATCATTTGAGAAGAATATATTACCATATTCATTAACATGAATAAAGCTCTCCATTAATTTTAATTACAAATAAAAGTTTTACTGGAGCTTTTAATCACCACTGCTTCCTTGTTGGTTACAGGAGACTGTTCTTTAATAGAATGGGACAATGTTAAGCATTCATGTGAATTTTCTAAAAGCCAGAAAAATACACTGAGTTTTGAATTCAGGCACCAGAGTTTGGAAGAGTGAGATAGAAGGAGGAAAGGTGACATTTACTTTTCATCTCCACTTACCCCATCACCAGCTAGCTAAACAGTTAATTGGAACTGATGGGATTGGCTGGTTAGAAACCAGTAGGCAGAACTTGAACCAGAGGAACTGAAAAATACGGCTTGAAGGAATGCAGAGGCTGTAAGAGCTATTAAACTTGGGCTGTTATGAACTGTAATCACATATAGGTCAACATGAGAGAGAGAATGAGAACAAAACATGATGATAAGTTAACAATTTAGCCAGCAGCTGCAAGTTCTAGGAAGGGCAGTCCAGTTCAGTAATGCATAATGACCAGTTATTTAGTTCCAAGGTAAAGCAAGCAATTGCACAGTGAATACTCAAAAAAGGTAGATCATTGTTCAGAAAAGTGGGTATTCTGTATTTTCTCTTTTGCATAGGTGTGGAACATGCATCTCTCTGAGCAGTATTAACGTTTGTACTGTGTATGTTATTACTCTGCTAATATCTGCGATGCTGCAGGGCCATGTATCAGTGAACTACAAGTAGAAAGCAAGCAGGAAAGAGAATAGCAGAGCAAACAGAAGTGAATTAACCTTTTGAATCTGTCTCCCCTGAAAAGGAGTGTAGTATGTCTGAGTTGGTGTATTTTGCCCTGTTCGATTGCAGTTACTGTCTCCCTCAAGAATGATGAAAGCCTTTTCAGGGAAGTAACAAGACCTGAAACGAACATGAAATCAGTGTGTTGATCTGGCTGTTTGCCTTCAAATTCTATTTTCTTGGTGTACCTTATTTCAAGGACAAATTAGAGAGCAAAACTATGGAGACATCTTGTGAGAACAGAGTATAACTGTCTTATGGGCTAGGGCTGATGATTGAAAAATGTGACTTTTTTTTAATGGATTTTAATTCGAGATATTTCTTCTAAATTAAGGTGTATCTATAAGTTTTTAAAAATGTTTTCAGCTATTCTGGTTACGGTGATTTTTAATTGCTGAAAGTCCATCTCTCTCTCTTAGGGATAGTGTGAGGCTTTCTGCATTGCTTCAGCCCTCAGAGCTGGTGGTGCTCGTTGCTGCACTGACTTCAGTTCCCTGCTACTGGAACTAAGGGGAGTTCCTCATTAAAAAAGCAGAACTCCTGTGACGTACTTTTAAATGCATGGAAACCAGTTTAAAACTGCACTTGTAGTGACCGAGACACCACCCTGAGAGGACTGTGCTTCTCCATTAAATTACTCATAGGCTTATTCACGCTTCTTTCTTTTTCTCTCTGTCATGTTGTGCTCCCAGGAGGAAAACGAAGTTGCATGTTTGCCTTTTAAAGCCAAATTCTTAAAAGAGACTTTTTTCTTCTTGGGTGGGAGGGGATCAGCACTGAGGGGAGGGCAGAGGTAAAAATATGGGAGAAACAGGAAGGGATTCTCTATATTTAGACCACCCACCAGATATTTTTATTCCATGTGTTCTTTTGTTGCTCAGCAGGAGAAGTGTTACCTAAATAGCAGAAACAAAAGCTGAAGAGGTCTCCAGCTGGGGAAGAAGCCTCTCAGGGCCAACAAAAGGGAGCTTGTGTCCCAGTTGCTGCTCTTCTGCAAGTTCTTATCCAGCCTAAGCAGAGAAAACTTGTTATTTAAGATTGCTCTCTCTTGCCTTTTTTTTTTTTTTTTTTCAGTCTCAACCAGGATTCCCATAGGAGTGTTTCTGATGGTGTCTGATGCTGGAATATATTTTTGCTCCAACCAGTACTCAGAATAAAACAGTTGTCTATAACCTGTATTTTTATTAGAACGGATTTTAAGCCACCATTTGACCTGTCAGACTATTACTGATAAAAGTACTAACTCCAACACAAGAGCAGAAATCCTCCCTGAACACGGGGAAGGCCCAGAAACAATCCAAAACTTCAGCATAGTTTATTGGCTCTAGACCTGGCTAAATACAGCATTAAACTTTACATTGAAACACAAATCAGAGCATATTTAGGCTCATTTGTTCCTGTGTAGCGTTTGCTTTGAATGGGTTATACTGAACCATATGGCTTCTCGCTCCTCCAGAGGATTGAATACTTGCGACTGCTTTCCAACTGCTGCTTGCATGCTGCTTTTATGTTGAGCATTGCTTCTGATGAGATTAGAAGTGTAACAGGAAAAGTCTAGGCTGATGTGATGTTTTCCCGTTTTTCTTAACTTCTAACATTTCCGGAGAGACGTTAGTTCACTTTGTGTTCAGAGAGAGGAATTTTTATGCCCTGTTAGTGCAGACTCTCTCTTCCCCTCCCTCTGACCCTTACTACTGTACCCCCAACAAGTGTAGCTGGTGCTGGACTTAGAAACTGTGTCTTAGTGATGTTTTGTACTGTCATTCTATTTGAATGTACATCGACACTCAGCAGTAGTAAACTGTGATGCATTTAATTTAGTATTGTATTCCACATTTTTCATATTAATACCACATTATTTTTTTCACTACTAGTATTGTTGCAGTGTTATGTTAAATTAGGGGGTCCACCCTTAAAGTGTCATTGAACTGGAGACAGGGATTTCTTTCTCCTTACAAAATTCCAAGCCATTTTATGTGCAGTAATTCTGCTAAACTGAGCAGGAGCTTAGAGGGTGCTGATTTTTAGAGATGGGAGCTGCTTAAAGGTACTAGATACAGTGCTAAGTCATGATGACTAGAGATTTCACTATCAGATGCACAAGAGACTATAGATTTAAACTTTTTAATTGTCATTGTTGCTAGAAATCCATGGAGATGCTTTATTTTGGTAAACAATCTGACAGCAAAGCTGTACGTTCAGATGCAAGCCAACTTGGCAGTGTTTCTTCTGCCTGATTACTAGGGAGTGTTTCTTTGTTCACACTTAGAAAAGAGGACTGAATCTGTTGAGTATGTAAGATGGGAAAGCAGTGTTTGTTCAGCACTTCACAGCTTGATGTTTCTGAGGGCATTTTTGGTGGGAAGTGAAGCTAGTTTTGGATAGGAGAAAGTGAATGTTGTATATGGACAACACTATGGTGTTGAGACTGTGTGCAGCTGGGAGCTGCAGGTTGGATTCAGTGTTGAGGGAAGGGTCTTGGTGATTACAACAGGAGAAAGCAGGAACAGTGATAAAGGAGAATTTTGCCAGTAGAGCAACACTAATAGTAGTGTTTATTTTTTCCCTTGCACTGCTTTCCTAAATGGAGTGAAGGAGAATAGCTACCTCTTGCTAAATTTAGTTTATCCTTTAGAAGACAGGACTGTTTTCTGCCCCCTCCTCCCCTCCCACACGCACTCTTATGGACTGCTTTTCTTGGTTCCTTCACCCTAGTATCGCTGTGAGATCCCGGTATACCCAAACCCAAGTCTGCCTCAAAGTAAAGCTTGCAGCTCATCACCTGATTTGATCCAAATGTTGTCATGTCAGTACCAAACATGCATTCCAGTGCCATTTGAGAGGATAATACAGTAGAGGCCAGGTGAATGTTTCAAGATCTGAACCAGAAAAAATAAGACAAAGCTGTGCAAAATAGAAGACCCAGGAAACAGAATAGTGAAGTTCAGTTCACTCATCTGTCAGCAGGAGGGCACAAAGGTGCAGAGCTAGTGTCAGACTACACTGGAAAAACTGAGCTCTCTCATTCTATCACGTACATGGGGAAATAAGTTGTTGTTTACTGGTATAAGCTAAGTACTTCTAGGTCTCAGATGAGTCCATAGCATAAAATGACTGGAATAAAAGAGAGGTTGCTGGCCCTTATCAAAGATTTCATGCAACTGTGAAGGCACTGCAGGAAGAAGCCATCAGGTCAATGTATTTTTGAACATGATAGAAGGGGAGGATAATGTGCAATTTGGGGATTTTGTTGATTTAACTGGGTGGCAGATTCACTCTATATTAATTCTCTCATAATGCATCTACTGAAGGTGATGTATTAAATAATCTTTGCCACTAATGCATTCAGCAGCACAGCTAATTTACCGCTGATGACTGCTGGGAGAGTTTGTTGCTCTTGATGCTGGAGATCCAAGGTCTTGTTGTGAAAGTTCAGTTTGGTGGTGCCCTCGCTGACAAAATGAGGCTTGTACTTAATGGACTGCTATGGTGGAGCTACAAAGCAGGGCAGCAGGATTTAAGGGTTTATAAGGGTCATATCAAGTACATATTTGTCTGCGTTCCCCCATTTTTCACCTGCTTATAATGTTTTGCTGCGCAAAATGATTCCAGGTAGAATTGCCTTTTTTTTTGTTTGTTTTGTTTATTTCTTTTTAACACGTCAAAGGTCCTTAGCAGTTGAGCATTTGAATCATTCTTAACAACAGAAAAAAAAAAACTATTATAGATAATATCTATCTGATTATTTATTACCATTTCTTGGTTTTTGTTCATTTCAGGATATTAAATATGCTTTTATGTTGTTTCATAGGGCTCACTTGGAGGCAAGTGCAGATAAATGGAACCGATTGCTGATGTCCCTGGAAGAGTTAATCAAATGGCTGAATACAAAAGATGAAGAACTGAAAAAGCAAATGCCCATTGGAGGGGATGTTCCAACTTTACAGCAGCAGTATGATCACTGCAAAGTAAGTTGTATAACTTTTTATAGGTAGATATGCTACTGTGAATAATAGAATGAGTCAAATTTGAATATAGGAGAAATGATGCATGCTTGATCCCCGTGTTTAATTTCTAGGAAAAAAAAAGACAAGACAAATGCTTTAGATCTCTACTCCGTTTACTTCCCCACTTTCCCAGTAAAAGCATAAGTGAGATAAATTTTTCACAATTTTATCCAAAGGATTTCTGATGTGTATGTTCAGTCCAAACACACTCTTGATCTATTTCATAATGGTTAAGTATATTTTGTCAACAAAATATGTTACATCCACATATCTTGGTTTATGTAAATTGTGTGTTGCTAACTCTAATTTGTAATCAAGTTAGTACGTATTTGCCGTTGGACAAATTAATTGTAATAAAGCTGATTCCGTTGTACTGTCATATTTATTCTTGTGAATGGTGTAGAGAGGGAAAGAGAACAAATGTGATTTTATATAGCTAACTGCGTAACAATTATGTTCTCCCCCACCTGTGCAATGTTGGTATGTTTTCTGCTGTGATATTTAATGAGGATAAAAACTGAATTAAAAAAAAAACACAACAGAGAAATACAGAAAAATACTGTGAATAACTACAGAAAAAGTAGTATGACATGAGCAGTACTTTCGAGACTTGACTACAAAATAGTCCTGTCTAAGGAATATTTCAGGAAATCTGCATAAGATTTCTCTTAATTTAGTCTTTTAAAATACTTATTAGCATAAACTCAGGATCTTTGTTTTTTGAGAGTTCATCTCTTCCTATTCATATCCACTTAAGTCATTATGCTCTGTTTGTAGGCACATCTGCTGTGAATGTTTTATAATGATCAAATGATGGATTACTAGTGCAGAAGAGCAATAAAAGGCTGGAAGAGATCCAAATATGTTTTAAAGGCGGTCAATGGGAGGTGATGGATCTCTACCAGTCATACTCTAAAGGCTTGTTCGTGTCTCTTGCTAGATTATAGTATATGAATGCTAATAACAAGTACTGCTCTAGTGTGTCTCATTTGAAGATGTCTATTTGATTTGTAAAAAGTGCTAGATTTTTTAAGTCACTTCAAAGAGAAAGACATAGGCACAAGGATGTGGGATGGCTTATTTGGGTCAATTGTGAACTGCAGTAGTGAGAAGGAAAGAAAACTTCTAGATTGTTTAATCCTTACATTTAGCTTTAAAGAATGGGAATTATTTTATTATACATTGAGGTTAACTTAATATTCTGTATATTCAGGAGCTCTTAGAGATTATTCTTTCATGTTTCAAAAAGGCAGTGCACTTGTACTATCACAAAGAGTATTGGATATAGTTGCCATAGCCCAGTATCTAATAAGATCCCCTGCACAAAGATAGTCTGTCACTTTTTTTTTTACGCCTATGCAGGCAACAGGTCAGTATTCAATTGCAGGTCTATCTCAGGGGATAACTGCACTTTTACTTTTTTCTGGTAGTTATTCTTGTAGGAACAAAAAGATTCCTGTATTTCATGTGATAATACTGTGCCACACCAAGTAAGAACTAGTAGTGTGTGGTATTTCACTTTCTGTTGAACTTGCTTATTTGTTGTTATCAGATACAGGGAGCTGGACTGCAGCTGTCCATTGGTTTGATTCTGCATGGCAGAGCTGCACACTGTTTCTGAACAGGAACAGTCTGTTCCACACTTAAGTGATAGTTTAAGTAACTACACCAAGGTAAAAAGCTGTGATTTTTATTTAATGTGGAAAGTGGAAACTGAAGGAGAAAAAAAAAAAGATCTCTGTGTAGGTCCCCCTTCCTCTTTCTCAGCATCATTTAACATCTGGTCAAGATGTGAAATAAAAATGTCTTTGTGTTACAGAATTTTTTTGCCTTTTCAAAATCTACTGAATTCTTTGTAAAAATAACTTTGTGATTTCACTCTGTCAGTCATTCTGTGCCTTGAGTTGATGTCTTTTGCACTGCATTGAATTAAGATGCTGCTTTCAGCATTTGTGTCCTATGTTAAGCCCAAACTTAATCAGATAAATATTGCACATATATGACTTGATTTCTCTCGCTCTCAAGGATTCTCCTTTTATTCTGGCTGTCCAGGTGCTATGTTAAATGCCACATTTCTTTGTCCACACTTCTTCAAGTATTAAGTCTCCTAGACCTTTCACATTACCTTTAAGATTTACTTTTTATCAACCACATTTTTATAAACTCATCTTAAGCTTCAGCAGCACTTGTCAGCTGGTGCCTCTCTGCAAATGGCTTGGGTGCCTCTACTCTCCTATTTCCTTTATTTTCACATTTGAGTGTTGCTTTGAAATTGTCGTTGTGCAAATTGAACAGTTCAATATAACATTTTATCTCCACTTCTCTGTGATCCTTTTGCTCTTATTTCCAGCTTGCTTACCTGATCTTGTCCTTGCAGGTACTTCAAAAAGTTAGTGGCAAAATATTCAGCGGGCTCTTTAAAATGGGGGCCTGTGATATTATCATTTCCTGTCCTTCATTTTTAGGATGCTCAGTATTTCTCATCTTAGCATTACTTTTTACCTGTAGTTACTCAATAATCATTCTTATTAACCTACTGTTTTTTCCTCTCAGTTACGTGAAACTCTGTCTTTCTTTCTTCAGCTTTCCCTCTGTTGGCATCTCCCCCACTCACTGCTTGGCTTCAGTAGCATTAGATAAATAAGTACAGTATTATGACACAGTTTGGGTTAGCTCACGTTGTTTCTGGCTGCTAAAGTCTGTTTGAACAGGAGGAATTAAATGATTTGCAATTTGATTTTTAAACTTGTTTTTGTTTTTAATAGCAATCATTCCTATGTGCTTTAAAAATAAACATTACCCGAATCAATGTTGAATCAGATTTAGCTCACATTTTCCAGCTGAACAGAAATCTTTCAGGGTGTGGCAAATATTTTTAAATTTTGCACTGATTTTTATGCTGTTCACATGGACTTTTATGACCCATAGCAGATCACAGTCTTATCACATACCAAATTCCAAGTGCAGTCAGACAGTGAGCACACATCCTGTCTGGGTGCTGAGCTGTGCTCTTTATCTTAGAGGGGGAAGACAGGACTAGTTTCACTAAAGAACCTCAGATTTTCTGTTTTACTTATTTTCAAAATTTCTTTGTCTTTGAGTGTGACCTGTGGTGACAGTCCCAAGAACAGTGGAAAAGTCTGTTAGTGCTTAGCATAAAAGTTTTGGGACAGTGTGTGGAAGTTATAGATGATTTTTGAATTCAAGTGCTTCTGTGTGAGGTGTACTTAAGCAGAGGCCGTATTCATGTTCCCAAAGTATGGAAAACTCAGCTGCAAAGGTGCCGACACAGGCAGTGACCTACAGGGAGTGGCTGCCTTTTCAGAGTTGATTACCAATGTTTTCTCTGTAGTTACTGTTTCTCACTCCTGTTTATCCTTACCAGCTCATTTTTTTTCCTTTCATTCTGTTATTTCACAGTCTTCCATGTGAATATTCACATAGGATTTTAAAATATGTGATGCAAAACTGTTCTGATCAACTGCCAAAATAGATCTTGACAAAAAAAAACCAAACCAAAAATGAAATAAACAAAGAACCTCCCAACTAATCTTGTGTGGATATTTCATGCTACTGAGAATGAATATCTGCAGAAGTATTGTGGAAAATCACTGTTTCAACATTCGGGAATATCTGGACTCATGCATGTGTATGAGAGGAGGTGAAATTATTCCTGAATGAAAATTTAAAAAGCGATTTCTTCTTTCTCTCTCTTTTTTTTTTTTTTTTTTAAATTTAAAAAAAAACCACCTAAATTACATAAAATATTTGTGC
>VXAB01006129.1:62125-106785 GCA_013399175.1 Odontophorus gujanensis | reverse complement strand
GATATTTCATGCTACTGAGAATGAATATCTGCAGAAGTATTGTGGAAAATCACTGTTTCAACATTCGGGAATATCTGGACTCATGCATGTGTATGAGAGGAGGTGAAATTATTCCTGAATGAAAATTTAAAAAGCGATTTCTTCTTTCTCTCTCTTTTTTTTTTTTTTTTTTCAATATAACACAGAGACTACCTAAATTACATAAAATATTGTGGCTTAGATTTTAGAGAGAGAACAGAAAAATTTAAACTAAGCAGAATTGTATGCCCACTTGCATTAATCCTGTTGGCATCTGTGTAAATGAATGAATGTCTAGCTGATACTAATAGTGCGTGCATCTTGAATCATTGAGATACTTAACTTAGCTTTGTTTGAATTCAAAATGAATTCACCATGGTTGTGTGAATGTTTGAATGGTAATTTTACATGTATGGGTGGATCGTTAATATTTCAGATACTCATTAAGCTTTTGGGTTCCTCTCAGTGTTTCAAATTTTGTTTGTTAAAGCTGTCAAATACTCAGAGTTGAAAGTATTTGTTTCATTTAGCTATTTCCACTTCATCAAAAATTTTAGTATAGACAACTGGAGAATACTTTCTACTGGTTCTATCCTTTCAGGATGCCTATAACTCCGTTATTCTCTTTACCAGCAGGAAAAGACTGGAATGGACTGCCCGGGGAGGTTGTAGACTCTCCTTTGGAGATATTCAAGACCGACCTGGGCACTTAACTGCGCAGCCTGATGCAGGGAACCTGCTTTGCAGGGGGCTTGGTCTTGATGATCTCTAGAGATCCCTTGCAACCCCTACAATTCAGTAATTCTGTAACCTTAACTTCTTTAAGACATGGCTCTTTTACCATTCTGTGGGTTGCAAGTAAGGTGGATCTTTGGGATTTCACTGAGTAGGGCACTCCCTGCTCTTCAGGGATCACCAGAGCGACAGAGTCAGACTGACCCAGAGAAAAAATACAAGACAATTTACTGAGCTTTCTAACCTTTTCTTTGAGGTAAAATGAGACAATTTTCCAGAAATTAGTAAACAACTGCTTTAAAGCAAATTTAGGCAATGCCTGCTTGAAGAAAAGCAATTTCCTTGAGGAAAGAGGAGAGGAACAGAATGATTTAGAGATATTTCACCACTCCTGGATCCAGCATTGTCTTGAGTCTGGAGTCTTCATCTATGAGTGGTGGATTGACAAAGGTGAATGTGCGTGTTCCCCCTTGTATAGTCTGTTTGGGCTGAGTCTGCCCTTTGGGGTGGCACCCTACTCGTTGTCTAGAAGATTCAAACGTCTGTAATGAGTGTCTTTGGTGGTCGTGCACCTCTCCTCCCTTTTCTAATGTTTATCTGCTGTGAGCAACCATGAGAGGAAGGAAAGATACACAGTCTATCACTCTACCCTTGTGGAGTGATATTCCATAGATCTTACAGCTTTCACCTTATGTTGTTAAGGCTCTGTGCTTTTTTTCTCAGACAGTCTTAATGACTAATTAGTTGTTAGGCTAATTGGTTGAAAGAGCAAGTTACATTCTGTAGGGCTCTATTCTTTCTACCTGGTTTTTTGAGTCAACAAGCCCCTTGTAAACTCAGGCATGCCTGATTTAGGGGAATGGGGTTAGCCTTAAAGTATTTCCTGCTTAATTATTCTAGATTTATTTTTCTTGACTACTTTTCATATTAAAATTTGCTTCAGTTATTTACAAAAAAAAATCATTATGATATCAATAGTGTAACATTCTATACTTTTAATTGTAGTCTAGGAAGGAACTGTATCACTTGGTTACACATTTCACATAAAACTTCAAGCACGCACAAAATCTGTGTGAGTAGAAGTGGTCAGCTATGCTGCTGCCATACTGATTTTTTGGCTGTGTGAGTGAATGAGAAGAGTTAAGTAGCCTGTTGTTGGAAGAGGAGGATCGATAGACCCTTTTGCAACCTGGTCCAACAGACAAGGATATGGATAAAGTGGGAGCTTTAGCATTCTGTACCACACTACTGTGAAGCATCTCTTCAAAGGAAGGAGATATCTTTAATTGAGGCTGTTCTCTCTGAGGGGTGTTTAGAAAGAAGAGGTGGAAGTTGTAGGTGGGAATGCTTTGTTGCAGGAAAGGAAGAGCATAGTCAATGCCTGAAGTTAAATGAGAGTTCTCAGATGGTCCTGACTTAAAACTATTGCTCAACTAAGGATTTACTGGAATTGATTTTTGTGTTCTGTGAATGATTCAGGTGTGTATCGCTCTGCTCTCCTGGACTATTGTTCCAAAAGAATGATGTGTAAACAAAAGCATGTTGCAAAGAATGAAGTGTTAAATTAGGATGTCAGTGCAATTTATATTTCAACTTGAGCAAAAAAATATTGCTTCTAGCTGTATTTCAGCTTGTTCCCAAAAGTGCACTTGTCTTCTGATAAGTCAAAAAAGATGCAATGGATTAGTACTTAAAATAAGAAATAACGAAAGAACAAAATATCCAGTCACTAAAGCAGGGTAAAGCAAGATATCTTGCTGTGGAAAAACCATTAGGCAGTAGTTCTTTCAGTGCAGTAAACAAAATGTTTCTGTAATGTAGTCTTTTTAATATTTCTTTTTATGGGTATATATTTGTATCAGTATGTATATTTCATGTTGCTCTTTTAATGAGGATCTTGTTTCTTTTAATCAGAGAATCCTGTATAAACTTTAAAGACACTACTGAGCCTTTTTCAAGCCACTAAACAAAGCCTATACTTCTTGAAGTATATCCTATAACTGTATATCAAAGAAGGTATTTTAACTTTGCTTAGGAGGGAAATGTTGCTTAGAAATTAGGCTAAAATTGCAGAAACAGCGAAGTATCAGCATTTCCACTCCATCCATTGAAACTATGATGTGCCCTTTTCTCTGGGATTTTCTTTTCTCATTCCAAAACATCTCTCTGCTTTCATTGTTATTAGCAGTAGCCTTTGAATTACCTGAAACCTCAAAACAACTTGATGCAGTGGGACATATCAGATTATTTGTTTCTTTTCCTATGTCCTGGACTGCAAAACTGACTGGTAGTGTGGCCTGACCTTTACAGGTGAGCCATGTGCTTTGCCAGTGAAGGACTGGAGCACCAAATGTAGTGGTCACCCATTCTGCAGTTGTGTTGAGGCTTTGTAGCTTGGGTACTGTCCTGCCAGCATGTGGCTAAGCTGAGTGGGAACTGGCTCATACCTTACTTGTACAGAGAGTCTGAGGTGGATCATGAGTGTCCTGTGTCAGAAAACAATATTGCCATCATGGTATTTGAAGGGATGACAATTTGAGAACTTAGAAGTCAACCTTATTGTCCTCTTGAAGATTGGTTACAGGAATTAATGCAGGAATGCTACATTCTTTGACCTCTAACTCTTTCCTTATGCCATTTCTTTTATGCATACTTAGTCATTTTGTTGTTTTTTCAGTTTTTCAATTATTTGACTTGAAGTCCTTGTTTCACTGGGGACGTTTACACTTAAGCACGTCTAAAATCTTTTTTCTAGACCAACAGTTCATCCATTACAGTGCATTTTCTTCAGTGTTGTCAACAGAAGATGGTATTTACTGAGAATCTTTCCTTCTGGCCACTTGTCTGTTAATCTTCCCCTCCCATCACCATCACTGGATGAAGATAAATGTATATTCTCAATATTATATCTATCCTCGGGTCCTCATATATTTTTGTTCCTGTTTCCTGCTAACTTCTCTAATTTCTTGTCAAATTTGATGATATTTTGTCTCTGCAACTTTCTGTGTCAAGCAGACACCAAACGTTTACCACCAATTGTGTGTAAACAAAGAACCAAAATCCTCCCCTCTCACCAACAGTGCCAAAAACAAAATCATATCTCAACTGATTTTCTTCTCATTAAAGTTTTAGTGGGCTTTGTGCTAGTGCTATTGAATTTGATTTATAACAGTTCTTCACTCACTCTGTCCACTGTCTTCATGATTTGGAAACCTCAGTCATACCTCTTTTGAGCCTCTTCCACTCCTGAATGTTTTTAATCTAACCATAAGAAAGCTGCTGTACTGCCATAACTCCCTCTGCTGTTCATCTCTGTGTATTTTTCTGACTACACTTCGTCCTGGAGGTGTGTCAGCTGGTACTGCCTTTGTTACTTAGGATGTGATTGCATCATAACAATGGCTTTTTACCCTGCTCTTCCAGATCATGCACAACACTTCGTTGAATTTTATTTGCTGCTACATATCAAGCAAATGATTTCAGAAGATAGTCAGACTCCCAAGATCTATTTTTCTAAGCTGTAAATTCCATAGAAGTTTTCAGGGGCTCCAATGTAGTGTGTGCATTAAAAAAAATATTAAAAACAGATGGTGTTTCAGTTGAATTTAAAAACAATAGTTACTACCTGAAACTTGAGGACATTGACAGATGAGCTCCCACTTCAGATCAGTGAAACAGGGTGGTACAGGGAAACAATAAAAGCCATTTCTCTGAATATGAATGTGTTTTTGCTGAAGACTGTTTTTCCAAAGGCAGGGTGGAAAAAAAATCATAACTTCCACCACTGCCCCCCACCCCCCCCCCCCCCCCCCCCCCCCCCCCCCAAAAAAAAAAAAAAAAAAGAAAAAAAAAAGAAAACAAAGAGACTGACACAGAAGCAGTACAATTGTTTTTCAACCACAGAAAACCTCTAGAAAGTCAGTCACTGATGCAGTGACCATTGCCATATTTGTTCAGGTGGTTTCATAATCTGCATTAGGTAGAACTGAAGGCTGTTCTGTTCATTTCCTTTCTATACTGAAACTAGTTTGAGATCCTTTCTATACAACCACAGAGTTCTGTGGTTATACGGAAAGGATCTCCTTAGGTCTCATTTTTTCTGTGATCTGTTTGAAGAAATTGGGCCAAGTAAGAAGAGGCATACCGTATTTAGTAAAGCTGTTCACTTGTCTTTCAGGGTATGGAATAGAGTTTGCAGGGATTACTCCAAATCTTTTTAGAACCTCTTTACATAACTGACTGTTTTCCATATGCAGTTTGTGTGTTAGGGACTTTTATTCTCTTTCATTGTGTATTCCCAAAGGACAGGTTTCATCTCTATAATTATTTCGGGGAAAATGGAACAAGTGCGTTTGTTTATTCTTAAATATGCAATAAGAGAAACTCTAGTGTTGCATGAGAAACCCTTTGAAACTTTGATGGCAGTTGCAGGCATAGACTGGCAAAGAGTCCCTTTTATCTTCTGTCAAGAATATTGTCATCTGGATCCTACTTCTTGTTGCTGCAGGCCGACTATTTAGAGGAGAAGAGTATTTATTCTGTTTAACTCCTGAACTATTGGATCCTCAGTTCCTTGTTATTGCAACCAGTAATCCACCTTAGGAACGTCAGCAGTAAATTAGAAAAATTGCACTGCCATGGTAGCAGACCACTCTTTTTTTTTCATTCAGATTCTTGAGATTAAATGATGGGTATAGAAATGTATGGGCAAAATAGGATTTTGTATTTTTGTATTTTTCCATTTGTTTGGTTGTCTTTTGTTTGTTTGTTTTGAATGCATAAGAAATGTCTATCTCCTCAACTCTATCCAAATGTAAAGTCTGCTTCTTCTAAACAAATATATTTTTAATCTGGCTGATAATTGAACTTCTAGCCACTGTGAGCTGTTAATTACATGAATAGGCATAGCCAAGAGTTAAGAGAGAATATTTTAAAGATCGTATCATCTATATTACTGAGTTTTTTGCTCAAAAATCCTAATACAGTGAATAAAAATCTCAGAAGTCTTCTCCTTCTGAGGCAGCTGGTTTACTGGTTTACTTAAATGCTTGAAGGATTTCTAAGATCTAAAATCTAAACTCTTGATTAGTGAAAGGATTAAGCTTATGATTTTACACAGACATTAAAAATACATACTATTATAACGTGTGATTCACTTAAAATGTAAATTACAAATTTTTGTAATAATGCAGATTTAAATAACTCGTTAACAACCACTTCAACAGCATTGTTTCATTAAGGCAAATAGGTTAGCTAGAATTTAGAATTAGTAGTAATTGAAGAGAGAATAGTGAGAGAGTTTTAATGAACCTACTGGAACAAATGCATCATGTTCCAGTTAAATGCTACTTTGGGTCATTGTATTAAATTTTTTCATAATAATAATTTGCACATTTTGTAGCGCCATCTCCTTTATGAATGATGAACCTGCCCCAGAGGAGTCAGACTATGAGAGTGTGTGAAGGTTCATAACCTTGCATGGGTCATATTCTCAGCAGAGAAGAAATACTTTGGAATAAAAATGGTTAAAAATGTAAAAATTTGATACCATAAATGAAAGAAAAACTGTGAAAAACTGTTATTGTCAATTAAACACTGGGCTGGTGGTGTAATTTTTATGTGATGACTGATGGTGTCTGGCAGTTATGCCCCGTGCATCCTCAGCTCATGATTTTCCATCTGGAGTTTCGAAGCCAAGGGCCACTCTGCAGTGCTTCACGCTGATAGCAGTGCTGTGGTTTGTGTGTGCCTTCATGGCAGGTCTGTATGCTTTCAGGCGGTTCAGCACCTGAAATAGAAACAAGTTCCTATGCTCTGACTGAAAAGTAGACGTGGATTAATTTTTCTTTTTTTTTCCTGGCTACAGCTGTGTCTCAGTACCCTCTAAACTGGAAGTAAAAATTGTTACTGAGAAGTTGTAAGGTTGTAACTTAAATATTGTATTTTAAAAGTAATGCTGCCTTTGTGATTAATTTTCTTTTATAGTGATAGGTGCTTAGTAATCCTGGCAGCTTTTCAGTATGAATAAAAATGAATTAGAACTTGGAACAATATATAGTTCTTTTAATTGTGAGGATTTAGAAAGCTTTTAGGCTTGAGTCATTAAAACTTAGTGGTAGTGCTTAGCTTTCTTATATTGATCTGCTGATTTGTTATGAACAGCACTTTTAAAATTTCATTTCTACATATTTTTCTAATTAAATACACAGAGAAAGGAGGTGATGTGTATTCATCACAGGAATCTGCGAGTTCTATTTCAATATTTGAATGTTAATTCTGAGAGGAAATTTAACTCCAAACTACCAATTGATTTCAAGGTTAAGACAAAAAGTACAGCTGACAAGAGTTACTGATTGGGCTATTTGTCAAGAAGATCTGGAGCTAATTTACCCCCAGAAACAGAAAATATTGGTTTGTTTTATTTTGTTTCTTGTTTGTGATTGTAAAGCCTTGTGATGCTCTTCTGAGCTGTTGGATGAAAAAGAATGCTGAAGGACCTACCCAGGGCATTACATAGGTGGCTATAGAGGACATTGCCAGCATGCTGGATTTTTTAGGGAATCTTGAGGGAGTAGCACAAACTGGAGTCTGTCAAAACTGCGCACTTGTTTGGAAATATAAGAATGTTATTTGCAAATCATAACAAAGCTTGTAATTATTATTATTTTTTTTTAAGTGAGAGAAGAAAGAAAAACACAAACTAAGACAAAGCTAAGAATAGCTGCATGTTATGTGAGAAAGTCCCTTATGTGCACCTCTAGCCTTGGAGGAATGAACGTTCTCATAATATAGTTACTAGGTGTACTTATATTGATGTTTGGTCCCAGGTTGGATCAGTTGTGCTTTTTCAGTCTCCTGGAATTCTAGGTGGGAAAATGTATAATTAATGCCTTTGTTTTGACATGGTTTCTCATAGCTGAGTTTCTGGTGTCTTATCAAAGCTGTTTGCCAGTTAGTACTGCTAACTTGAATTTAAAGATCAAGTGAAGTTTTTTCCTTAGGCAGATTTCTGTGCAATTTTTTTCCCCTTTGGCCAACAGATACTTTGCCATTGCTCTCTTCTGTGAGGGCCTTGCCCTGCATTTGGAAACTGCTTCTGGTCCTTGTGCTTCTCCTGTGGTTTGAGTTGAGAGATGTAAATGTTTGATTCAGCACAAGAGGCTCAAGGAGACATTTAGAAACCATACGGAGTCCTTTTCGGCCTTACACAGTAGCTTCTTTTAGAGTGTGATCTGCATGTTCTGCTTTGCTTCTGTGACTGTTCCCTGATTCACAAAGCAACCATTGCCTGTGAACATGTGCACCAGGGCCACACCACAGGCTTCTCACCAAGAGAAGTGCACAAGTGAGGAGGGGGCATGGGAAGTACTGAAAGCATGGTGAACTTTCCAGTGGCAAGGCCCATCTGTAAAGCTCTGTACTCCTGAAAGAGACATTTTAGAATGAACAGATTTTTAAGGTAGATGACATCTACCAAATAGGTGAGTCCGTAGAATTCAAAAGCTGTCCTATTGATACATATGGCTTGTAATAATAAGGAAGTAAAAAAAATAAATAAAGAAATTGTAGAACAAACTTTTTTTTCATTATATTTGACTGACTTTAATCATTGAAAGTGGAAAGGGAAAGCTTATGATCAGGTGGTCATAGCCACTTCAGCAAAGCTGTAGTTGCATCTCAAATTTCTGATTACCAGATTGCAGCCTCAATGTTACACATATTTAAAACGAAACTACTTCTTTCGCAGTAACGAGGTGATCAGTGCTGGACTTTTACAAATGTAAATTATCTGAAAAGGTGCTTATAAAGATGTGCATACTTAATTTATGTCCAATCTCCTGTGTCAAAGAAGAGCTGTGCTGAGAAGCTGCACTGAAAGATAAACCGTTATTTGAAATAATAAATATCCAAGTCCAAACCTTATCACTTAAGAAAGAAAGTCCTACACTCTTCTGCAGCTTTTCTTCTGTGAGGGAGAAGTGCCCAGTTGTGTACTTTCCTTTCTTGCACAAAAGAAGGCAATAAATGATTTTTAAAATTGGATCTCTGATTTTCAGCAGTTAGGTTTATTTTGTCATTTCATGAAGGTGAATTAATTCTGCAGCATTGGTTCACTTTGCATGGAGGTATTACAGGAACAAGCCACAGCTTTTTTAACACCAGTGATGTGCAAATGATCTGCAGTTTTCCCTGTCATACTGTATTTGTGATGTTCTGAGATGCTCATAGCTTGAACGTAGTGGACAGACATGAGCACAGAGGAGGTGATGTACATGGGCAGAGAGAGACGTGCAGAGGAGTCTGAAGCTACAAGGCAGTCATGCTTGGTTGAAGTCATTTATTTCCAATAGGTCAGCCTTGTTTGGGATGGTTTCCTTATGATTTTGTGCTCTTCTGTATCAGCATGCAGCCTTCTGACATTTCTGACTGCTAAGAGATTCTTAGCATGGTGAGCATAATTTAGCTCCAGTTACTCAAAACCTTTTTACTCAAACCCTTTTTTCATCCAAGACTTTCAATTTATGCTTCTCATGGTGATGGTGCAGCAGCCCTGACAGAAGGAAAAAGATACTCTTTTCAACACTGAATTTAAAATTGTGGAGTAAATTTACATGGAGGAATGGCAGTTAGTAAACACAACACAATATTTAAAAACAGGATAAAAATCACAACATGTAAAAGCAAAGATATTTTCTGAACAGACTTCTTTAGCTGGAGAGAAAATGAAAGAGCAAATGCTGGGTAGGAGTGAATCATATTGCTTTATTCTGTCCTGGAAAATGATGATGCAGGTATATGATGGTGTGGGCTAAGAATCTATGCAGAGCAACTGAACACGCTTACCAGACTTTATTATACTTGTAAGTAAATGTGGGAAGATTCCTAAGAAAGCAATTACTTCTTTCCTGAGTTGCAAACACTGAAGTCAGAACACTCCAGTACTATGTTCAGTCTAAATAAATAAATGAGATTCCTGCACTGCTTTAAAAATCTATATTTGTTGTGCATATTACAGTAAGGCTCTCTAGGGTAAATGATCAATGTATGGGTGCCTTGCAGCACTGCAGTTGCATATTTTACATTCAGGTTGTTATTCTTTGGGAAATATTACCGTAGATATTTCAGAATATTATTGATAGGATCCTGTAACCAGAAACAAAATTAAAAATCAGCTTTTGGTTTTAAGACATTAAAATGTGTCAACTGTGTTATTGTTACTTTCTGCATTTTATTTCTTGTTATTTCTGTTTTTCTTCATGCTTTTACTAGGTAACTTTGTCATGTCATACAGCTTGCTTCTGAGTATTCAAGACTAAAAATAACAATTAGCTTTTATATGTTCCATGCTTCTTAACGAAAAACAGTTTGATTTCATGTTCTCAGATTCTTAGGAAAATGATGATCTTTTTTTAGAGATTCTGGTTTTACTACATAGAAAATTTGTCAGTTGTTTTGTCCAAATAGTTTTTAAAACAAAATAAAACAGCAACCAATTACCCAACCGAAAAAGTCTAACCTTGTCATACCGGAGAAAAAAGGTAGAGAAAGTAAATGAAGTGAATGAGCATAATAGAAATATTGTGATTTGTGTGTGCTTTCTGGGAGAAAGTACTTCTGTAGCAGACTTAACTGGATATTACCATGCTTCATGGAAGAAACCCTGCTAAGTACTTGTGTCTTCCAGTAATTAACCCCAGATTAGTGTCAGCTATATTAAAGGATTTCATTCTCATAAATGGAAAAGCACATTGTAATCTTCCAAAAAGTGGTCAATGATTATATTTGCAGCAAGCCTCCATATTAACAAGATTAAGTTAAAATAATAAAATAACAAACTCGGTTAGTTAGAAGGGCATGACCTGTAACTTCGTGATTTAATGCAATTTGCAAAACATTGACATTTTTCAGTCAGGTTTATCCTGGGTTTTTTGTTTGTTTTTGATTAATGTATGTATACTGAATCAGAATCACAGAAATATTTGTGTTAAAAATACAAGTCCATCCAGTTGCAACCCTGTGTTGTGGGCAGGGTTGCCAACCACAAGATCAGGCTGCCCAGGTGCCCTCCAACCTGGCCTTAAATACTTCCGAGTATGGAGCACCCATAACTACTCAGGAAAGCCTGTTCCAGTGCCTCAGCACTCCAGCAATTTTTTAGTTCTGGCTTCTTTTTGGTAGGGTTGACTGAAAGCAGACTTTTTTTTTCATGCACCTTTAGATTCTCTTTTTGCTTATATGCTTAGTTTATTTTGCAGCTCCAGGTGGACTTTCTGTTGCTTTTATGAGGCACTTAATGATCTGTTTGAAAATTCAGAGACTTAGCAAGGCTGTTGTGTTTCACAAGATTAGTTTGTAGAGGGAGGAGTGGATCTACTTGAGCAGCGCAGTTGTGTGTTGTTACCTGTTTGGACCTTCCCTGTTTGAGAAGGGATGAAAAATTCCTCTTGAATTTGTTTGTTATTGTTGTAGATGTGAGTCACAATGAGGGAAATCCCTCTGCTAAGGGGATTTAAAACAAACAAGCAAACAACTGTTGAAAACAGTATTGTGATACCCACTGCATTGCTGTTGTGCAGCAGAATTTGAGACATTACAGTTGGGCCTTACTTTTTTGTAATACAGTTGGCTTGTATGGATATGTGTCACATTCTCCCCCATTTGTGTGTGTGTGTGTGTTCATGTACCTTCTGATGTCAATTAGAACAAGCTTAAGAAGTGTGCATCCAGAGGGAAACAGTCTTGTTGCCCTTAGAGTAATCCTTCTTCATATCTCTTGCAGATATACCCAAACTATTTAAAGTAGTAATTTTATGAAGAGGAATACTGCCCGTCTCAAACACCGCTTACTTTTTGCAGCAGTGGTTTTACACAACCACTTTTTCATGCTGAGCAGATGTTGGAAGTATTAGCGGATGGCTGAATTGCAAACAAGTGATTCATGGACACCAAATATTTGTGAGGGAGCCAAAATCAGAGCTCCGGTATAATCTGTCAGGCCACAGTAACCAACTATGCGGTGTAAACTCTACAAAGACTCACTGATCAGATAGGTTTGAAAGAAGAAAGCTGTAGCAAAGAAGTGGAGAATAAAAAGAAATTCTGGGGTGAAGTAGATCTTGGTGATGTAAAATAACTGAGAGAAGCGCTTGAAGTATTAGGGTGCAGTTAATAAAAAACAAAAAATCATGAGAAGTTGGAAGGGGAGCTGTAAACACCACACAAGACCACCCAAAAATCATATCTTATATCTGAGAGCATTGTCCAGATGCTTCTTGAACTCTGCTAAGCTCGGTACCATGATCATTGCACTGGTGAGCTTGCTCCAGTGCCTGATCACCATCTGGTGAAGAACCTTCTCTTGAAATCCAACCTAATAGACCATGTTGCAAGCACAATTAGGAATTGTAGTTTTTTAGGGGAAAAAAAATTTCTGACTTATGGAGTCACTTAACCCTTCTTAGAGCATCATTTGGTTGACATAACTTCTGCAATAGGTATGGCCAAATAGGACTTTGTTCTAAGCCAGCGTAGTTTCTCTGCTGCTACCCATCGCTGACTCTGGTTGTCTGCTGCAAAGGGAAATTCTAGCAGCTGAAGACAGTCTGTTTTCCCTTTTAATAATTATTCAGTTGTCTGTCTAAGCCGGGCATGTCCAACCTACAGGCCGCATATGCAAACGTGTGGCCTGGCATATGCCCCTACTGTAGCTCTGCCCCACTGAGAGACACGGTCCTGGGAGAGCACCCATGGCTCAGCAGCAGCCAAATGTAAGTGCACTATTAATGCGCAGGGGGCAGGGAGTGTGCAGTGCAGCACCGGCTCAACTTACAGCAACTAATTGTATGGATTTTGATTCATTAGCCAAAACCGTCCTGTAAATAAAAAAAATACATAGCTGTACTTTTTGTTTTGGTAAAGGAAACTGAGAACATGTTTCAAATTGACAAAACTTGTTCATTGCTAGCAAAAGTACATAGCTAATAGTGGTGACTATGTTGAAAAACAGTGCTTTGCAGCTGAGAATTTGCTGTCAAATAATGTTATTGTTCTCTTTGTATCAGTTGTAGTTTTCATAGAAATAAATAGGATGCATTACCTTTTAAGTGACCCATGTATGTGGCCCAAGACTCTTCACTCATTGCAACCCAGGCAAACCAAAAGGCTGTAGCCCCATAGTCTAAACCATTTGTTTCTGAAGAGAAAGCAGAGTGACTGTTTTTAAGAAGGAGGAGTGACTAGCTTTGACAGGATTTCTCCTTCTGAAAGGATTTCTGTCATGCATGTGTACGTACATGCATACACAACTGAAACCAGAAGAGAAACACTGATAGTGTCAAACTGTAGCTGGTCTCTGGGATTTGCTTGCTGCTGCCCAAGTTTCAACAGAGTTCTTGTGCCAATGCTTCCTTCTGCAGAGGGAAATATTCATCCCCTTATGCATCTGTCAGACAGGAGATACTCATCTGAGACTTTTTGCTGTGATCTCACTGTTCTGATTATTTATAATTCATAAACGATGTCATGAAATACAACCAATTCCTCCTGATGATAGCAATTCATCAGTAAGGGCCCTGATGTGCACTTGCACTGAGGAGGCTAATGTTACAGGAAACCTTTCACGTACTTGAGACATTGGCTTGTTCTCAACAAAAGTGCTTCCTATCTTCATACATTGATTATTCATAGGGCTGCATGCAGTAATATTGCTTATGAGGGTCTGGAGTGTGCACTGCATTTAATAACTCTTTCCCAAGACCTCTGCAGTGGTATAGGATGTACTGCTTAATAGTGAAGTAGCTTACAAGACCAAACACAATAGGTCTCATTGATGTTGAAGAAATGCAGAGGAAACTTTAATCCCTCAGTAGGAACAAAAGGTGACTTGAGTTTAAGACTCTTCTCTGAAGAACAGTTCAGCATCCAACTTGTAAAGTTGTATGATTATCCCAGTCTGAAACCAGAATCTGATGGTCTGTTAGCACTGCCAGAGTGTCAGTGCTCAGAAAAAATACAGACTACACAACACAGGCTTGTCTGTTGCTGGCAAACAAAGAATTGGGAAGAATTTCTCTCTTGCGTGTGAAGAAGTAGATGATTGCTGCTGCTGCACAGTGCAGGGAAATGGTGCAAGATGTTGTGGATGTAAGGGGTTTCTAGTACTAATAGAATATTTGTGTACTTTTGTGAAATTGAGTAATAATTCATTTTATATACAGAGACGTGTTTTATGTCAGCTTGGAGGCATTGCTTTGTTAGGATGTGTATAAAAATGCTTTTATTCATACTTTGTTCCTCCTCTGTCTTTCTCTTTGAGTATTTTCTGATATAAATTATCAGCAGAAGTTGTACAAGTTGCTACCCATAAAGAGGAGATATAAATTTGATCGTCTGTCAGTGTTTCCACTCTAGCCTCATTTGAGGTCTATGTAATTAGGTAGTAAAACTTGTCCAAAGCTATGCTGTTAAGTTATGCATTGCAGATTTTCCCTTTTTGAAACTATTTGTAATTAACATTGACACCAATCTCCTTTGCTTCTTCAAGTAAGGTAAAACTTTAGTGTAGATGGAGGAAGAAATTTAACTTCTGTTTTTTAGATAGGTATGTAAAACAGCTCCATTTGAAGTGGAACTTACTTTGATTGTATATTGCTCCCTCTTAAAGGTTGACTTTAGAGAGTATAGTTTCTTAGAGTACCTTAGAAGTAGGTTAACTGCTGTGTATTGTTTGGCATTGTACGATGACATTTGGCTGTGGAGGTTTGTTTGTCTTTTTTCTTGGCAGAGCATGTGAAATGCTGTTGCATTTTTTGATTGATTTCTTAGTGTCAGTCTTTGTACAACAGATTTGTATATGTTAAGATAAACGTTCTGCTTTATCCAGAAATTTCTTATAGCCTGTAGTGCAGAAGCCACTCACAGAACCTGTGGGGGATAGGTGAAAAAAGAAGAAAGGAGAGAGATTAAAAAAAAGAAAAAAGGAACAAATAGAGAAGGGTTATTTTTCTTCCTCTCTCTCTCCCACCGGTCCCTCCTCCCCTTATTTCTGAACAAATGACAGAAAGCCATCATTATTTCTTTTGACATCTATGTCTAAAATACGATGGTTGGTGAAACTTTATTCTTTAAGGCAACATTTAAATTAAAAATAAGTAGTTAGTGATAACAACTGCTATTCAGATAGTGGGGCAAGTTTGCTACTCTTGTATCCTAGACAAGTGACTGGCCTTTTTTATGATCCCCTGGATTACTTGTGGTGATAATGGATGTCAGTAAATTTTCCAAAAAGAAAAAGGCTGGATAAGTTAGAATTTTGTTTTACAGTTTCTTGTGTATTTTGTTTCCACTTGGTCAGGCATTTTTGTGTGTGTGTGGTTTTCTTTTTTTTTTTTTTTTTTTTTTTAAAGGACTGTGCAGCCCTTTAAGCATCTACTTGTGTTTAAAACCTGCTCATTATTATGAGGCTCTGTTGGGCTTTCTAAAACCTTTGTATCTCATGTCAGATTTTAGATTACTTTTGCCATCCAGTGACTTGTAAAGGAGAGGCACTTATTGAGGACGACACCCCTGTCCTGCTCAAGTGATCGAGTCTGTGTAGCTGGCAGAAATTGATTTAACTTTAGATATGGTCCTGAAAAATGCCTAAATGTAAAAATAAATTATAATGTAATTGTAAAGTGATTGCTACATTACAACCTGTCATCCTTCTAGTGTGCTAACATTAGTCAATGACAAAGCAGTATCAGAATGTCTAAAAAGTGTGCTTGGAAATGCATTGCTGTTTTACTGCTTGTTTTTCAGTTTGTCGGGCTCTTTTAGAAATATATATCACTAGCATTTGTAAGACCACTCGTGAAGTAAAGAATAAGGGCACCGAATGTAGTTGGATAGTGGTTACTGTAGGACTCTCATGTTCTCATTGATTATATTGGTATTTCATAATCGAACAGTACTAAGGCACAGTGAATTATGTAACAGCTGCATATATATATATATATATATATGCTTGTGTCATACCAAAAAAAAAAAACCAAAAAAACCAGAGAATATATTTTTGGGCTGCAATTGAATTCCCCTTATTTGGATCTGATCTAAAATGGAGTATTTGGTCACCTCTTAAAAACAAGCGTATGTTAACATTGCAAGTGATACTTAATAATTTTAGTATGAACTGTGTACTCTCCAGGAAAAATTCAAACCAGAAGTTTTGTGCTCTTCTGCCCTACAAACCTAGTCCAGACTTTCCTTTAGACTTTAAATCAAAACCAAAACAAAGCAAAAAAACCACCAAACCTCTAGTATTTCATGGTTGTTGAAACAGGATGGCTGCCATGTTTCCATAGTAAAGGTTGTGGGATTACTTTTCTTTCATGAAAAGCACATTTTAGTCCTGTGCTGTAAAACTGAATATGTGCTTAGAAGCAACTTGGCACATGAGAATTGATTTTGCTGTTAGCACTACGATTACTTCTGTTGTGTAAAAATAAACACTATTTCATGTCACCCAAAAAGTAGAAAGCTTCAAGAGCTTCTTTTTCTCTTGTTCTATCAGATTCTGCACTCTGACTTAGGCATTTTGCTGTCTGTGAGTTGCAGTCTGTATGGATTCCTATATTAAATCCTGATTAGGTATGTTAGGTGGATATTTTTATAAAACTAGCATTAAAAAGATTATCTTTTTTTTTTCTCTGTACACAGCAATTTAAAACAAGCCTGTTTTCATCTATTTTTATGTAGCTTTATCTGAACCATTACATTTAATGATTCTTCTGCCCTTTTTAGCTGCTGTCCTAAAACGGCTTCAGACCAAAATAAGCTGAGTTAGCTTAGAAGCCAGCTTGATGAGCAAGCGAAGCATTGTATCATAGCAGGTATCTTTAATTTGTACAGTACCTTTTCTTACTTTTCCCATTACAAAACTAAGGCATACCATTATGAAAGAAAACCAGATTACAAGATTTATAAAGGCACAGTATCAGTATCATCATTGATAAGAATAAGCTTAATCATAGAAGGAGGAGACCTCTCAGTGTAGAGAAGTGTGAAGTATGAGTTGAATATTCAAAAATGGCTTTCGTGAAATAGATGAAGAAGAAAAAAACAGCAAAATGTGTACGAACTGTTTAGCAAATCACTCAAAATAAGTTTCCATTATTTTTTTAGTAAATCTGGAGAGGCTATAATTCTGAGAATTTGGAAAGATTGTTTAGTTGGGAATTCATGTGTATGCAGAAATCTTCATCTTTTCAGATTACTTTTGTGTAAAGATCAATAATCATGGAACAGAAATCATAACATTCTCTAAAATCTGTCTTCAAGACAACGTCTTTGGCAACGACTCAGGGTTTTTGGCTGAGTGCAATTTTCCAATGTATTTGTAAACTACATGGTTACAAGAATCCCACGCTTTCCAGTGTCAAACTTTTCAGGGTAGCCAAGGCTTGGTTATCAGTGACCTAGAAACACAAATAATAAAGTTTTCCCTCAATGGGCTAGGAAATAAAAACTCCAGTTACATAACATTATTGGTGCTGGAAGACATTAATGAACATCATTATGCCTTATGCTTTGTAACCTTTGCTCAATTAAGCAGTGTCTCCCTTCATCCCTAGTTGGATTTAGCGCTTGTAGCATCTCTAGGGAATGCAAGACTTGAAGCAGTTCTTCTTTGTCAAAAGACCAGAGATGTTCTTGATAATGACTGACAAGTCATTAACTGTATGAAAATCAGTTTTTATTTCTTTTTTTTTCTTAAGTGTAGCCCTGTACTCCTTAAGTCAATAAATGCTTTTAAATGTACTTTTTGATGCAATCGATATTAAAATAAAGCTTACCTCTGCTATTATGACGTAGTATCAGATTCTGTTCTGTGCTCAAAGGAGTCTGTTCAAAGTCTCTGCAAGGTTATTTTAAGTGAAAACTTTCCGAAAGGGCTTCAAAATGTCATTTTATTCTTTTAAAATGCTGTTAAAAGAAAATGAAGAAAATAGCCTTACGGATGTTGAACTACTTTTAACAACATCAGAAGGAAGTCAGTTACCCTTTCTTAACTGAGACATTAGCACATAAATACATAGATACAGTTTGAGATTGTCAATTCATTAGTTTTTTTAAAAGTAATATTTCTGAAAGTTGGAAGAATAGGTGATAAAGCACACTTTCTATCCTCTGTCTTTTTGAATCTAAGCTGTTCTACTGTAGAACACTGTTTGAAGAAGCAGTTTTATGTGCATATTTTAAGTAATGCCTGTCTATGAGCGTATACACAGAGCAGGATGTTTTTTTCAATGAATAGCAATGAACACATTGTCTCATTCACAGACTGTTGTGGAAAAGGAAAGAGAGATAACGGTCTCAGTGAAGAAGTGCCCCTATTTCTGGCCTGGAGCATAATTTTTAAGAAATCTAGGGGAAAGTCTAAAGTAAGCTAACGTTTCTTGGCCTTCTGGTAGAAGATAACCTATGTGCATAGTCTAATTTTCTATTTTGCCCAAATCTGTGCCTTTATGCTCCTGCTGATTTTGTTTTGCTGTTTATGCATGCACCCTAGCAGTTGCAGCTGTGTTTTACTGCTCTCTATCGCCGCCACAGCTATAGTGGCAGTAAGTCACTAGTGAATAGGAAACAAACGATTCAGGAAAATGCAGTCTTCATTGCTCACTTGTCTTTGGCCATTTCTAAGAAGCCTTTTGCAAGTGCTGTGGGATATACTTCCAAACTTTAAAGTTTGGAACTTTAAAATTCTTCCATTTGAAAAAGTGAATCTGAAATAATCAATATGTGTTTATTACAAATCATCTTGAGTGAGATCACACAGCATGTATGGGACTTCTGGGGGAATCAGGCCAGCCAGCATGAGTTCATGAGAGGCAGGTCCTGCTTAACCACCCGAATCTCCTTCTATCATCGAGTGACCCACCTGGTGGATGAGGAAATGGGCTGTTGATGTAGTCTACCTAGACATCAGCAGAGACTTTGATACTGTTTCCCACAGTATTCTCCTGGAGAAGCTGGAAGCCCATGGCTTGGGCACATGCACTCTTAGTTGGGTAAAGAACTGGCTGGATGGCAGGACCCAGAGAGTGGTGGTGAATGGAATTAGATCCAGCTGGCAACCAGCCATGAGTAGTCAGTACTGGGGCCTGTCCTCTTCAATATCTTTCTTGGTGACCTGGATGAGGGCATTGAGTGCACTCTTAGTAAGTTTGGAGATGACACCGCGTTGGGAGGAAGAGTTGATCTGGCAGGGAGTAGGAAGGCCCTACAGAGGGATGTGGGCAGGCTATTTTTACACTATGATCCTTCCTTTCATTATTCTGATGTTGGTCACTGTTGTCACTGATTACCCAAATGTGTTGAGCTAGCTCTCGTCTATAGAGCCCTCTGTGCTGCATTAGTCTCTTGTGCATCTCCAGGTATTAATTGTCATATATTATGCATCATTCTTCTCTTTCCCGGTTTCTCTTGCCACATAGATAGGGTATGAAATAATAACAGGTAGAGGCATGGTAATATGCACCAGCTCAAATATTGTTCTTTATTTGAATGCATTTTTTATCAGCTGGAGCAGGTGCATTATAAAATTTACTTTCGCATGGAAGTGTGTCCAGAGACCAGAATAAGTACCACTGAAAATTTGTGCATATGTGTTATATTAAATACTGTCTGTCATGAAGGAGCAGCTTTTAAGCTTGCTACATTTATTTTGTTTTACTTGTTGATTCTTTAACGGTGCAGGCAGCTGGCAAAGACTCTATCACAACCTCGATTTCTGTGTGATCTGTGTAAACAACCTTGTCTCCAAGTTTTCTCAATTATCCTTCTTATTCCCTCCATCCTGCCATATGCCATGGATGATTTTTCTGTTTCATTTTCGGGTATAAAAGTAACAGAAGCTTTGCATGCACCTGGTGCAGAGTAAGGATGACTAAGTAATTAAATGCCACAGGAGCTGCTGATTGGCACATGAAGCTACAGTGTGATAAACAGATACAAACCACAATAACATGCATCTTTACTTCCTTGAAGGGGTGCATAATGAGACCTGATTTAAATATGTTCTGTTTTTAAGAAATATCCCATGTGTTTTCTTTGAAATTAGCTTTGCCTTCATCTGTTGGAACTGTTAAGATGGTCTGCTCCTTTGAATTATTCTGTATAAGTCTGTACCATTCAAAACAAAACAAAACAAAAAAAAAAGCTGTAAATGAACCATGTGTAATTATGGAAGCTGAATTAATATGCTTGAAATATGACTTTAAGTACAATTGAAGGAAATATGTGCTTACAAGGTACACCAAGTTGTGTAAAAATTCATGAATAGCGAAATTTTGCTAGCACTGTCATTTCTTAAATGTGGATTACAAAGGATTCCTGACAGAATTGTAAGAAGGCCTTGATTTAGGCAAGTTCTTCTCTGTAAATGGAGGCAGTTAAGTCAGGTAAGTTGGAAATGTTACCTTGCAGGAGGAGTTTATTTTTAAGTTAGAAATAATAAGCATCTGTATAATTGAGTGGACATTATCATGATGTTACAGAGTAAAATGACATGTAGTTTCTAAACTTACACTGTGAAAAGCTTATATTTCACAGTTAGTGAAAAAGGAACAAATCAAAATGAGAGTAAGTCAATGACTAATAATTGTTACAAATCAGATGTATAACAATACTTTGATCCCTTCCATAAAGAAATCAATGGTAGATGGCAGAATGATGTGTAGTGATTTCTTGGGTTATTCTGTCAGTCCGTTAATCTGCAGGATTGCCTTTTGCCACGCCTTAATTTATTATTTAATGTCTACCAAAATTTATGTATTATTTTTCTACCTATTTTTATTCATGTTAAGTATAGCTAGCTCCAGGGAGTTTCTCTGTCTACCGAAACCTGTGTAACACTCAAAGCAATATAAGTGCTCTTTTTTAGTCCTTAAAGCCAAATACAGGGGAATGGTATGACACAGTCATATACTTCTCTGTTGGGAGAGGTGAATCTGAATCTATTCTGAGTAGGCATTGGGGAAGTAGCTTTGCAAGACTAAATAAGACATTAAAATAATTAATTGCAGTTATTATTTTATAAAAACCTTTAATACAATAATTAAATGCAGTATTGCAGCTTTTATGTTAGTTGCTGGCTTTTTAATTACTTATTTTTACTCTGTAGCATTCTTTTAGATCTGATTTCTCCAATGGAGCTTTTCTTCAGTCCATTCAAGTCAGGTTATATTTGAGCTAAAAATTAGACTTATAACTGGATTTCTTTTTCGTTCAGTTGCAGAGAGGTTTGCCTGGAAGGATAAGAGGGTATTGCTGATATATCTGGTTATTCTTGCATCATGTACTCTCATTGTTCTTGTGTACTTGCAGAAAGAGACAGGGAAATAAATTGAGTGTTGCTGAAGAAATGAGGAAAAAAGCAGTGCAAGTCTGACTAGCTGTTCTGAAGCTACTTTTTACATCTGTAGCATAAAAAGCATATAAACTTTAATGTGAGAAATCCGTGGTGACTCACGATGCTTTTTACTCATAAATTAATTCAATATTAAAATTTCATATGCAAAGTTTCTTTCACATTAAAAACTTTCAGTGCCAAGATTTATTAATGATAAGAAATGACATGGATGATTTTGTAGTGATGAGCTATGTGGACCACAGTCTGTAGACTGTTCATTGTTATGATAATCTTGAAATATTTGTGTCAACCTCAATTTGAACGACTTCAGTGGCGGTGGTGGAAGGAGAGGGAGCAGAGAATTAAATCCAAGGTCTCTGAGGTAAAATTCGTTGGGGGTGATCAAGAGAAATTGATGAACATGCTATGTTAAGTAATCAAGACAGTGAAAGAGATCCATCTCTAGATTATTTCTAACTTTGCTGAAATTTCTGAGCAGCCCAATATCTCACATAGATGTGTTTTGTTATTTTATGTTATTTTATGTTATTTTATATATTTTTTTAATATTTGGAAAATTACATGAAAAAAAAGAGTAATTCTAAGTAGAACTATTTCCTTGTTTGTACATTGCACCCTTATATTAAAAGTTAAGGTAGCATTTTAATTATGCATCCACATAGGTTGTGGTAACCAAAATCATTTTAAACGTGTAATTTTTGAATGCAGTTCTTCAAGGAGTCTTAATTGTACAATATTGATAATAGCTTCCTGTCTTCCCTCTTTCCTGAAATAAGTTTCTGCATATAGAATGCTTTCAAGATTTGTAAAATATGGATGATTTCAAAGAGTTTTATTCCAGTGTTTGTTGAAGGACATCTTCAGCAATGTTGCTTTCACGATGCATCAACTTATCAATAAAATTTTTAAGACAAGTGAGCTTGGTGTATACATAACTTTTTTTCCTTATTAAACATAGTATGTACTAAATCTCACTTGGCTTTATTTTGCTTATTGCTGTTATTGTTATATGTGTTGGGTTAACATTGTTCAGAAGACGTTGTTATAAAAACAATGGTTACTGGTAACCAATGGTAGGAGTGTGTAATGGGCACTAAAATATTTTCATTATTTTGGAAATATTATAATTTCTATAACTGTAATGGAAGTTGGCATATATTCATTTATTAGTTTGTTTTGTTTTTTTTTTTAAATTTGGAGCAGAAGTGAGAAAGAGTGGAAGAACTTGGGGAGATGAGAAGGATAAAAGAATTGTGTGGGATTGGGGGTTGGCAGTGAATAACACCTTGCCACCTGCAGGGCCAAAATCAAGTGGCTGGTGTTTTTGTATTTCTGGCATCAAAAAACGTTCTGATGAAAATGATAAGGTGGCACTTGTGGTATTTCAGTATAAATGTTTTCTCTGGTGCAATAATGGACATGCTGGTCAAGGCAGAAGCTGAATGATTGGTGGCAGAGCCTAGAACAACCTAGAGAATTTGTATAGTGTATAAGGATTTTCAAGTTACAAAAGCAGTTAGAAAACTGGGACAAAATTGTGTTTGCTGTACAGGAACAGAGCTTCACAGCATGCAGGCAGCCTTTGTCGGAGTATTGGCCCCAGTAGTGAAGCCTTATAGGTTTGAACCACAGGACCCACAAGTTCTTTCAGGTGAACAGGCACTTCAGGAGGTCTGTAGTCCAGCTTTCTCCTCAAAGCTATGGTCAACAAGCTGCTTAGATGAGGATGCTCTACTCAATCAGATCAAATCAGCAAGGAAACCAGCTGTAGAAACCAGCTTTTGGATCCCTTCCAAAGCCTCCTCTTGTGTAGGCTTAACAAGCCCAGCTCTCACAGCCCGCCCTTGCAAGAACGAATGCTTGGCAAATGTGATTGGAAGGCAATAATTTGTTTGCGTAGACTTATTGATGAAATTTCTAAATAAAAGTTAAAAATTTCACTGTTTTTGTTCTGAACTGAGAGGTCACTGACATGGTGGCTTAAAAGAATAGGAAGGGTAATCTTACTGTTGTAACTGTATTATCAGCATTTTCACTTTTTTAAAAAAGGTTTTGTTGCTTAGCATTTAGTTGAATTAGAATCACAGAGAAAATACTCCATTATGAAAAAAATGTTTTACTTTCCTTTGTAAATGTTTTTGTTTGACAGTGTCATTAGTGAAACTATACGTATCTGAGGTAGTGCTGGTGATGTGAGAAAATGAAAGAATAATGGCAGCAGTGCAGCAGTGTTTCTTTATTCCACTTGAGCTAAAGGGTTTTGTATGTGAGCAAATAAGAAATCAGAAAATAACCTAGGGAGGAATCTGAGAAGCATAATTTGTCTTTAATAATCTAGCACTTTTTAGACAACTTTTTCAAGACACGATATTGTTTGGAATGGATTAAATCTTAAAACATCTAACCCTCAGTTTTAGGATTGGCTTTTCATTAAGGCATGCTAAAGTTTAGAATCCTGTATTCCAGGAGTGGATGGATGATATCCATTGTTGCTGATATTGTTGGATACATGCAGAGCTTTTCATCTTGTAGATATTTGCTGTCTAGTGAAAAAGTTAAATTTGATGTTCTGTTGTTCCCCTAAAGTTTTCAACAATGACTCTGAGAATCTTTGACTCAAAGGAGTCCTTTTCTTTTGGAACAACAACAAACAAATTATGTGAGAAAAGCTTGTGCAAGAAATCTGGAGAAAAATAGGAATTTAGTGTTAGTTCAGGCTTTCAAGACAGGAGAACCTAAATGACTTCAGCCATCCAGAAGTCTCTTCATCTTGTACCTTGGACAGGAAAGTAGCCTTAACACTTCCACCACATGGAGGACTTCGGAGAAAAGGAGCCTTTTCTTCTGTCTGCCCGTATTTTCCACAAGAAATTATTTTCTCTTGTCTGAAGTATTTGTCTATTCCATTGCTAAAATAAGCATTGATATACTAATTAGGTATTAAAAAAATGTTGATATTGTGCATAACATTGCAGTAATATTTAGATAATACTTCTTTCTTGATGGGAGAATGTAGTACATATAAATCGTAGAAAGCAATTTCTTTCTAGTTTAGATTGATTAACAGTTAAAAAGACAAAAAAAAAAAAAGGAGTGGAGGAAAATGGAAAATATATGAAAATATAACTGCCTACTGTTTTGTAAAAGGATGGTTACACTTAACCCTGTAAAAAATAGAGAACAAAACATGAAATTCATTTCCGTTATAATGGAAGCATTGTAAAAAA
The DNA here is from genome assembly GCA_013399175.1 of Odontophorus gujanensis. Lineage (NCBI taxonomy): Eukaryota > Metazoa > Chordata > Aves > Galliformes > Odontophoridae > Odontophorus > Odontophorus gujanensis. The sequence goes on along the minus strand of VXAB01006129.1, from coordinate 82,395 downwards.
AAAACCAAAAAAAAACCACAGATGTTTTCTTCCTGCTGTATATAAGATTTAATTGTTTCTACACATGAAGATTGAAGTGTTTCTGACTAACTTGAGAAGAATGTTTTCAGATTATATTGAATATATTCTCATCATAAAGCTGGTTGCTTATTGTCCAAGTTTAAAGAATATTCTTGTCCATTGGGAGTCAGAAATTAGAGTGTTTTCCAAGGAAGTAGTTTTGCAGTTCTTTTTAGAAGTTGTGAAATTATCATCTGAACTTTCAGTAGATACAATTTTTTTTCTATTCAAAAAAAAAATAAAAATATTTTGTAGCAATCTAGTATATGTTAGCAGTCTTATTAATATCAATAAAACCTTTAATTATTTTTGTTTAAAGTTCAGTGTAAGTTTCAGTTCCTGTTAGATGAACATTTTAAAAACCTACCATTATCATCTTTCTTGTATTCACTCGTTCAAGTTAATTCTGTAATAATAACCTTTCTAACCTTAATTCATTTCTTGTCATTTCAGTTTCATAAAATTTACATTTTATCTTGCAGTCTGAATCACTACACAAGTCCACTCAGATGTGAAAATAGGGAAAATGATATCGTATCTGTTGTTTATAAAATCAAGATACAAATGATATTCTTCTTTCTCTTTGCAAAAGGCACTGCGACGTGAACTGAAGGATAAAGAGCAAACCATTCTCAGTGCTGTGGACCAGGCAAGAGTTTTCCTTGCTGACCAACCAATTGAGGGGCCTGAGGAACCAAGAAGGAGCTTACATTCAAAAACAGGTCAGAAAATATTATCTTCTTGTGGAGAATAGTCAGAAGGAAAGAAAAAGGACCTACTTGTTCCTAATATACATTTTATATTACAGTTATTTGATTAAGCTTCAGAATTTTCCAATCTACTTTCTAATTACTTTTTTTTCAATGATTTAGCCTTAAATTATTACTAAACTGCTTTTGTTGGAAGCATTCAAGTTTTTAATGGAAGAGGAAATATTTTTGCATTTCCTTCTCCAGTTTTTAATTTAAAACACATCATTGGTTCTGTTCATTTTCTTTCTCTTACTAGGTTAATGTATACATCTTGAATATAGTCAGAGGAGCAAATAAAAGATGCACGTTTTTACATCATTATTACACAGTTTCATCCCACGAACAGAAATGAATGTATTCTCTGATGTATCTCATTAGAAGTAAATGTCAGCTTTAGGAAGACAATCATTACAGAGTCATAAAGATTCAAATCTTCTGATGAATCATTGCTAAGTAATGAAACAACACACTCATGGAAGTGATATTTACTTAATATTTGTCAACATATTTGTCTGTATCAGAGACCATCAAGAAGGTGATAATTTCTCCCCATTAGACCAATAATCTCCAAATTATGAAAAATGTACCAAATATCTCTGTAATTACAGAGAAAGTATGTCGTAATCAAAGTATATTTAAGTCAGAAATGTTTTTCAGACATCAGACACTTTATAATAAAATCATATTTCTTTTAGTTACCTAAGAGTCATCTTGGAAAAAGATAGCAGTCATTTACAAAAATATTAGTTGCAGTAAGATGTGAATAATTTACTGTTCTGTATAATTTACAGAAGTATAGCTACTTCTATGGCTATGGTTTTGTAGCTTCTGTCAGGAGTTGAGTTTTCTTCCTATGCATCATTGAATCTCCATAGCAAACTTTTCAGGTTTTTTCATTGGAAACAACTGATCTTTCCTGTGTTGGTAGTGTAATTTCTGTGCAAAATTTCATGTGTTTTCCTATTCCCTAATTCAACCTTGTGCTTCAGTTTGAATATTGACAATTAAAGCCCTTTTTCTCTGTGATATAAGTTAGCTGCTGTACTGTGTCTTACTCGTTGGTTTTTGAAATCCTGACTCTTGAAAGCATTCTGCTTGTCTTGCTAAGTTTACTTACAATCTTGTTTGATATATTGCATCTCTAGTGTTTTGTTTTAAACCACAATAAACTTCAGAGTTGTGAAATAGGAGAAGCTCACTTTATATTTGCTCATGCTGTTGAGAAAGTTTGAGATCACAGACTTTTCATCTCGAAGCCATTGAATTACCTAGCAGAAATTATGCCAATGCACTAAACGTTACCAATGTCAAATGTTATTTCTCTAGCAGGGGTTGATATCAGTGATGAATGAAAGTACAAAAACAAACTTCAGATGATATGCATCATTTAAAGTAATTTTGAAACTATTACAGTTATTATTACTTTAAAATCCTATGAGCTACAGATGGCAGTGATAACAGAATAGCAGGAAAGTTGATGTGCTTGGTAAACTGTGTAACAGTAATGACCAGCCTAACAGATGGTCTGCAAATGATGTGTGAGTGTCTTGTCTGCTTGTCGTATCTGAAATCAGATATACTCAGGTTGGGAAGCTTTGTAAGTGTGGTTTGAACTTACTTTCCTTGTCCTTCCTCAAGCTCATTGCTCGTTCCACACATGTCCTTTTTTGGAGTGTATAGTAGGCTAGTCTTGGTTACCAGCTCAATACCCACCCCACTACTCATTCATTCCCACGCCTCAACTGGGTTAGGGGAGAAAACAGGGAGAACTCAGGCAAGAAAGTTTGTGGGTCAAGTTGGAGATAGGTCCATTAAAAGCTACTGCTACAGCTAAAACAGACTTGGTGAAAATAAACTATTTATAGCCACTTAAAATAAATATTTAATTAGTGAGTCAGTAATGGGAAACAAATAGACAACCATTAAAAGAAGACCTTTCCTCTTTCCTTTCCTGTTCTCAGCTTGACTCCTTCCTTCCCAGCTCCTGGACACAGAAACCACATACAGAGCATGTTTCTGTAGATTAATAGACTTTCAGGCTAAAATGTATATTTGAATCTTCTGTTCTGATCTCTTTTTTTATAAAAAGATGTTAAATTTCACCCAGGACTGAGTGTAGTACTTTTATTTATTTTTATTTATTTATTTATTTATTTTCCTGACAAATAATATCACCAGTCTCCAGAAAGCTTCTCCTCTGGACTTGAGTGCATCCAGAGACATGTAGTATTTCTTCAGAACAATGATTTTTAGTGAAGAATTTGAGCGCAGGCTTGTTTGCTTTTAAAATGTTTAATGCTTTATTTTCTGTCAGCCTCTCAGTTGTGTTCTCTACAATACATGAACATTTGTTCATTAACATCAGTGAAGTACATTTAACATTGCTAAAGGTGAGGAGCACGGTTTTGGATTGTGAGCTGTATTACAAATAGCAGAAGCTTTTATTTTGGGGGGAAGTTATAATAGCATTAATTGGAAAATCACAGTTTCTTGAATTTGCCTTTTTTTTTTTTTTTTTTTAACCTAAAAACAGAAGTGTTGAAGTCTGGGGTTAGCTACTCCAAAGAGGTTGTAAAATATCCAGCCCCTCTGGTTACACAAAGGAAAGGACAACGCATATGCCTTGTTGCTCCTTGTTTAAGAATTCAGGGTACATTGGACTAGTTATCCCAGGATTATTTTAGTCTCGTTCTGCAGGTTTTTCTCAGTAGTGATAAAGTTGCCAAGTGATTCTGCTGTGGCATCAGTTCAGACTCTCCTGCACATTCTAATAAATTAAGATAATCTGAGTAACCTTTTCACATCCTCTTGAAATGCATAATACAATCAAAATGTAATTGAAAAAAAATTTCCTTATGAGAACATCTTTTACAGATATTCATAATATTTAAAAATAAACTCTATCATATCTTTTCTTCTCAGGCATCATCTTTGAAGGGTTCTCGATTCCTTAATAAATACGCACTACAAAAAGAAACTGAATCATAAACTAATTCAGTCTTTGTATTAATTGTCTGACTTCACCTAATTTGCACTTGGGCTGTTAGGTAAAGAAATAATTCTGCCTAAGCATGAAGTAGTCAACAATTTCTGAGAGGGCTTCTTTTTTTTTCCTTTTTGAAATAGAAATGGTAAAGATAATTTCAAATAACCAAAGTTTTAAATTCAAAAGTCTCCTAAATTTAAACAGTGTGAAAATACACAGCACAGACAGGCTCATTTGCAATTAGTGACCTTGATTTCCGTTTTGATGTGACAGAGTGAGAGCCTAGGTTGTTTCCAGGACTTCTTTTCTGTGTTCTGATGCTCAAGTAAAAAATTCACTTGTTCATACAGCGGCTTCTCCAGGGAGATTTGCACAGATGTTTTCATCAACAGAATATTGGATTACTGAGCATTACAGTTCTGACAGCACATCATGTCCTTTTGGAGAGGATTCTCATTACCTGCTTGTGAATCTTATTGTAATTTATGTGCAACTTCTGCTCTCATTCAAATTATATATATATAAAGTATGTATTAGTAGCTGAGATACTGCTCTCCATGGGTTGTTGCTTCTGTCCTTGCATGCTTGCTGTAGGAGTTGAAATTGTTCATGATTCCTGACGGGGAGAAGAAGATTGGGAACAAGGAATTCACTGAGAGCAGACCTTGACTGATGCATTTATGAATTACTTTCTCCAGTCTCTCTCTTTTTATGCCCTAGATCTTTTCATGCCAGAAGAGACATTGTTGCAAGGACAAGGAGTGAGAGATGTATGAGAAAACTTTTAAGAATTGGTTTTGAGCTTGATAAACCGAGATTAGTTAGTTTACATACATCCATTGTTACATCTCATCAGAGAATCTGTTAAAGGTTTCTTTGTAACCTAGTATAGTCTATAACTTTGTTAATTTCAGCTTTATCACAAGCATGTAAAATCAGGTTATGAGCTAGCCTTGATTTCTTCTCTCTTGTTTTGGCCTTATGGTTGCCATGTCAGCATTCACCTGTACCATGCAGCAATTGTCAATCACAATTCTCTGCTTCCAGGAAACTTTCTTCAAGGTTTGTTTTATCACTCATCATTTCTTATCACCTGTCTTTTATTCCAATTTTGGTTTTCCATATTTCCTTAGAGAGGCAACATTACAAAAAAATAAAAATAAAAAAAATCAAACTGGATCCTTCCCTTGCCTTTGAACTTCAGCATCTGAATGGAGCTGATTGATAAAAACCACCAGGTTTGCCTGCTGAATTTTATAAGTGGTTGGGATAATGAAGTTAGAAATACTTGTGTTTTTAACTTTGTTGACATTTTTCCTTGGTGTCGGAGAATTATTAGAATTAGAATAAACTTTTTGCACAGTTTTAGGTCTATGGCAGAGTTAGAGCTGGGTTTTTATTACGTTTACTGGCCATGGAAGTAAGTTGCACAAAGGAAGGAAGAAATAGTATTTTCTGCCCCTAGGGTTATACAGATCAATTATACAGGTTTCTGAAATTCTGTCATTAAAATTCCCCTGCTGTTACATGAAGGAGTGCAGCTAATTTTATTTTTTTGGTAGATAACACAAAGGAACGTCTTAGCAGATTAGCGATTCCCACTGCAATACAAAATGTTTCCAGGAGCGCGCATTATTGCAGTAGTTTTGTTATGACAAGCAGATCCCTAGCTTTGAAAGCTAGGTCATGTGATAAACACGATTTAAAATTACGTATTTTCTGTCTGTTACCTTCTTTTAATTGGAAGCATAGAGTACTCCATAGACCACATCTATGTTATAAGAGAAATGTGTCATTGAATTACATGTGGGTACTTTATTTAAACTTGCAACCACACAAAATACTCTCCTGCTTCAGACATAAGTAAAAGCCAGACTTCTTTCCTTCCAGCTACTGAGCAATTTCAGATAAATTCTCTGCCGTTCTCTTTGGTCTTAGCAAGGAAAACCTTACTGTAGGTAAACAGCTGGTTTACTGTTCAGAGTAGGCAGGAATTTTGTTCCAAACTACTTGTGATGTAGCTGTCACACACTACTGGAATATGCTTTTGTTCTTCCTACCACACTCAGATGTGCTGAGTATTGAAATCTTGAGTGTAAGCATTACAGACAAATGAAGAGTAGGTGAGCACTGGAGGTCAATGGGCTCCTGACCAGAAGCTAATTACACTATTTTAAACATTGCAACCTGTGTTTTAGCTGTTGCTGAAACTGCATTTGAAACATGCATTTAACCGTGAGAGAACCTCATGTTGATAAAATGTTTCTCTTCCTTTTCAAATAGATCTCTGTTATCCTTCAAGTTAAGGTCACCTAAATGGAGCCTTAAAATTGGTCTTGTAGCCCTGAAGCAGTAGTCTTGAAGTCGTATTAGTAAAAATTCAAGGAAGTTGTTTTCATTTTCTGAGTTTTATGGAATGAAACCTGAGGGGAGTTTAAGCTTGAATGGTTAAAAGCTGAATACTGGAAGCAGGACGAGGCCATAGTGGTTAATTGGTAGTTAATTTTATTATTTTTTTTTAAATTGTTATTATTTTTCTTTTTAACCTCAGGATATAAGGACTGTTACATGCTGTGCTTTGGCCCAATTTTATTTGGAATACGGGATGCTTCCCAGGTGGAAACCATGTTCTTAGAATGCTGCCTTGTTTTAAGGACAGATATCCTGAATGCCTACCTGTGCAACCTGGTCTGGGGAGCCTGCTTTGGCAGGGGCGTTGGACTCAATCTCTAGGAGTCCCTTCCAGCCCCTACAGTTCTGTGATTCTGTGATCATAAAAACTTGGTCTATAAGGGATCTCTCTCTACAATCGCAATATAGGTTACAAATGGATGTCAGGGGTCAGAACTATCTATTGTCCTGCCTGAATTGTCTTTAGTTTGATTTGGTTGTTTTTAGTGTGTGATTTTTTTTTGTTTGTTTTGTTTTGTTTCATTTTTTAATTTACTTTTTTCAATGATACCTTTTTTGTTTCTTTGTTTTGTTTAAATGCCGTTAGAGGATGTGTTTCTGTCTCCTACAGCCTTGCTGAGGAGCTGCCTGTGTTGGGCCAGGAAAAGAACCTTTGTTGATCTTTGAGGAAATAAAAGGCTTGGTAGTCTGCAGTTACAGTGCTGTGGAAGGAAACACAGATCTATTTCTTTGCTTGCCTAGAGTAAGTGGGATTCAGTGATGATATCCTTTTCTCTATTAGTACTCTCCCTTCAGTAGAAACCAGAAGAAGATGTAATAGATTCCTGATGCTGTAACAATATTATTATCTTTCTGGTCTTGTGGCAGGTGCAAACTAAAATACTTTTTGTACCTATGTTGTGTTCCTTCAGCGACTCTAACTTTATGCTTTCACAGTGCTTTCACAGTGCCTGGTTTTTACTGGGAGGTATTGTATGTTTTGATTATACTGATAAATTACACTGGTAATGCTGCATTAAATGCATGGTTCACAGGGTTGTTGTAATCTTTAGTCTTCCTGGGATAGACAGAATAGGATCACTATAAAATAGGATTATTTCTCAACTGAAAGTTTTCTCTTTGTTTCATCCATCTTCTTGTTTCTTCCCCACCAGCACCCATTGGAAAATATCAACAACCAGTAATAACGGGTTTGCGTATCTGCTAGTATTGTTCTTACATCTCTATCTGGAGATAAATTATTCAGACTCTCCAGAAGTATTCAACATATGTAGTTAGTAGCTCTGACTATTCATTTTCTTTGGTTTTGGGACTGTCTTCTGCAGGTGAACAATAATTTGTCTTTTATTCATAAGACTTTTCTCATTCACTCTGTTTCATTGTAGACTAAAACAAAAAGGAGTGATTTTTTTAAATTTCTTTTGGCTATTTATAGAATAGATATTTGAACTAGAAAAAAGGTGACATGCCTTGTTCTTAGTCTGACTAATTGCTGCATGTCCAAATTAACCACTTGCTGATTGTTCTTTGAACTTCCTGATACATTAGAATTAAGTTTTTGGTCCAGATTGTCAGAAACCCAGTGAATACATGATAAGGTCTCCATCAGGCAACTACAGCAGTGCTTTTGGCTCTTCTGCTAACAAACTTGACTGTGTGCCATTTTGTCTGTTCACATGCTCTGAAGTTGTTTGTAATGATTGCAATACAGTTTTACCCATCGTTGTTTTGATGCAAAGATTGATTCAATCAAGGAAGAGAAGAATGTTTGACATAATGGTAAAGTAAAGCAAGAAATATAGCAAAAGTAATTAATGTAATTCTAGCAAGACAAAAAGATGTCAGTAGCTCAAGTCAGTAACAGGCAGAGATCAAGGGATCAAGCAGAGTTGTTTAGAATCAAAACTGTCAGAGCCAGAATAACTTACCTGGTGTAAAATAAATTATTGAGCAAGACCAACTGTCCTCACTGAGAACTTCCATATGTAAGTATTCTCCTAATATGAAAGTGTGTAAGGAATTTTTACTTCTAGACTTGTTCAGTCTTGGAAGCATTCTTTCCAAGGCACTCTCTACTGCAGACATGAAACAGCTCTTGTGACAAAGAAATGCTCATTAAAATGTTGGGGTTTTTTCTGCTACAGAAGCGTTTGTTTCCTGCTCAAGGTCAGCTGCTGTTCTCTTTCCCTCATAAACTAAGAAATAGAGGATTTCCCTGCTTCTGTGCAGCTGCTAAAGTGGATATAATGTAATAAGTAACAAAAGAGAAAGGGGAAAAAAAAGAAAGCTGATCATTTGGAAGACTTTGTATCAAGTAGGGACAAAAGAACTGCAAGTAATATGTAGCATTTTTTCACAACATAAAGGAACTGTGTTTGCCTGCAAGTTAGTGTAATGACAGACTGATGAAAAAAATTTAAAACTCATCGAGGAAAATTCCTTCTGTTAAAACATTTTTATGAGACTAGGTTCACAATTCTGTGCTTTGCAACCAATATCTTGGAGAATGCTCTCTGCTTGAAATAAGTAATGTGGTGCTCATTAATAAGTTGGGTTTTCATGATGGAAAAGATGAAGTCATGCAAGATGTATTTCTCTCTTAACTGAATAGAAGCTGAATGGCTTTATAGCTCATAAAAGTGTGTGTTTGGCTTTATAACTCCAGTAAATGTCTTTTTAGGGCAACTTTACAAGCACTCAGAAGACTTTTATAAAATAAAGCAGTCTTGCAAGGCATTAATATTTTTCAATTAAAATAGGTGGCAGATTCTGTTGCACAGTGACACTGATTTGATGAATGATCTTCAAAAAAAATATATATATATTTTTACTTTCAGTTTTGTTGGGATACTTAAATCCCCCCAGTCATTCTGGAATCTTTTCCCCTCCCAGGTTATGATTGCCCTGTCATGAATAAAGCTGCCTTGCTGTACCTGTTCAGACAGGTAACATCAGGCCATTATTCTTCTCTTTGATTTTCATTTGTAGATATAGATTTTTTTTTATTGGAGAAAGAATCAATTGTTGAATCTGTTGTGTCAGAACAATCATACTCAACCAAAATCTTTGTAAGATTTTCCACTCTTCTTAAAACTTTCTGGATGTTCCTTGTGAAGTAACTTCATTTTAAATGACCTTTTAATCATGTAGCTTAGAAGTGCTAAGGCATTCTGTCATGATACTCTTCTATACAGAAGTGATAGTTTTTTACTATGATAACAGGTGAAGATGATGCCAATACATGATGTTGGATAAGAGTAGCAGATGAGAGCTTTGCATATGTGCAACTTCTACTTGGTCTGTTTTCTTGTTATGGCGTTCCCCTATATTCACAGTTGCACAGTACCAACCAAGGAGGCTCCTCCATTAGGTCTGCAACTTTCTTTCCCTTTTCACCAAAGTTCTGTATTTCCTTCTGTAAAGAGTTTTGTCTTCAGATGCTTCCTTAGTCCTCATTTAAGGTCCTGCAGCTTTCTCTGGCAAGGCCTGGTTGTCCATCTGATAGTACTCAACATTGCTGCTAGGTAAAACTTGCCTCTGTGCTGCACCTTGTCTTGGCTTCAATTACACATGGTCCCTTTGTCACTGGATTGTAGTTGACTGTCATTAAGTCATCAATGAAATATTCATAACTGTCAGTAATTCCAAAAGTACTGCAAGTGATAAGTTCTTTGGTATCTTTAAGTAAGCAATTGATAACTTTTTTTTTCTTCCCCGAAACAACTTTTATTTGAAAAGGTTTGTTTGCTTAGAATTTAAGCTTTATTTCTTTTCCTAAAATCTCTTGCAAATCTTGGCATAAATGTCATCTCAGAACTAAACTGTCCTATGATGTAGTGTATTCTGCTGTGAACTGCTGGAATTGAAGAGACAAGGTATAATTTACCACAGTCTGTCTCTGGTCTTCAACTTTATTCTGGTTGTCTGTTTTGCAACGTGTAGTTTACTGCCATGCCTCTGTATTCCGTAGCTACATACATAATGCTGGCTTAATCTTCCTCTGGGTATATGTATGTCAGACCATCTCCTCCAATAACTGGCTCGACACAGCATCTAGTTAAATGATACAGGTTTTTGTCTATACTGTTCCTCTCCACATTCTGCTTCTGAAACATCCTCTTCCTATTGCAGTATCCCTAAGCCTGTCTAGCCTCTACCTTTGCAAGCAAAATACGCATTAGTGGTGCTCTTGCCTAATTGCTAACAACACTCAGCAAGTCACTGTTATCTTAATTACCCTGAATGCTCAAAATGCGTTTTATTCCTCTCAGCTCTACTCTTTTTAGAAATACTTCTAAATTGTTTGAAAGAATGCATTCTGCAACCTACAGCTATTTATCTCTGTCTTTTTAGGGTATTTGCTCTTGTTAGTCTTTGTCTCTAACTTTGCTATTGTTACTGTTGGTGATAGTTCTTTTTTTAACTGACCAATTACTAGCAAGTTGCCTCATGCTACTGGGCAGCTTAGTTGTTTGGTAGTATCCTATCCTCCCTGCACAACCAAATAGAATGAAAAATGTGCACATCATGATTTTCTCTCAGATAGCATCAGGATTCAGTTGTTGAATACTCTTCTAATGCAAGCATGTTTGTAGTCTCTTCTTTCAAGACTAGTTTGGGCATCAAAGATTTAAAAAAATGTGAACAAATACTTGGAATCTGTTGGCAGAAATTGCAGTTCTAATCCAAACAACTTCCTGTTACTTCAACATCTAGAAAAAATGCACCTGCCTTTCTTAGCAACATACTGAATGTTTTGTGAAGATTTATTTTGTATTAATTATTCATAGCGTACGTTTCAATACTGGAAGATAAGGAACCTTATTTTCATCACCAGAAGCACAGTGGTTGAACATTTGTAGCTAGAACAGTGCATTTACTTTGACATTCACCTAGCCTTTGAAGAGCAAAAATGCTTCCATTCCACCTCCCTTTTCCAATCACCTCCTCTCCCTAGGTGAGCAGCTCCAATTTTAAATCAGTTATTATGATACCTTTAAAGATAGTATATTAAAAATTGTGTCTCATTTGCCTTCTGACAAAAAAGCTGCTTTCATCTTTGTATTATTATATATAATTTATTCATAGACAGCACTTGAATTTTAATTGCAGAAGATAATGTAATAAATGTTTTCTGAGGTCTTTTTGTAGGAGCGAATAGAAGGCCATTTGACTTCATTTTGTAGTCTGCTGTATCTCTTTCTCTTTTTGTTTCCTGCTGTTTCCTTCTTTATGTCAAATTTCCCTTGCTTATTTCTCTGCCTACAGAAACTGAAAGGTTGCTATGCAGAGGAGGAGTCCTCCAAGTCTAGTTTAGTTTGCTTGTCATTACTGAAAAAACTCTTCCCTAGTGTGGAATCTGTGACTTTTTTCAGTAAGGCCCATCCAAGCAGTGGTTGGTAGGACCAGTTGGGGATGAAAGACCCAGGATGTTCTCTTATAGATAGACTAGCTGCCTGGTTTGCAGAAATCATCTGTTGTGGTGAAGAGCTGTGCCACTGACTGACTCGGTGCTTGCTGTCAATAAGGATTAAAGCATGTCTGTAGTGAGAATTGCTGTCCTATGTTTTAAAGGTTAAACAGGGACTAGGGATTTAAATACAAGCAAATTAATCAAATAATTAGTGTCACCTAGAGTCTGTGTGTATGACCACTTTGGTTTTGGTTATTCAGTTGCAACTTGGTACTCGGAATACTTCGTTTTTTTCCTAGCAAATAAGAGAGAAATCTTGTGGGATAGGGTGGAAGATGGTGGTAAGTGATCAAATAGCAAAGTGCTCTTGTTCTTTCTACACGAAATGGGCCTCAAATCCCTAATACAGTTTCCTGCAGGGAAGGAATGGTCTTTTATTAACTCCCCTATGCCTTCAACAAACCAGGAGTAAGCTGCCTTTGCTTTGCTGATACTGTAATACGTGGAAGCCAGGAATAGTTTCTTATCATCTTATCAAGCTTTATTTTTCTCATCAAGAATGATGAAGGTTTACTTCAATTATGGAGAAATGGCCTTTGTCCTACTTTGTACTTGCTGAAATAAATTATCAATTGACTCTAGACTTAAGGACCGTCTTGAGCATGCCTCTCAGAGGCACTCTAACAGGGCATGAATAAGAGAAGAAATAAACAGCACAGCTTTTCTTTGTCTCTGCAGAGGTGACTCCTGAGGAGAAAACCATGAGGGTGGCCAAAGCTGTGCGTAAGCAGTCATCAGAGGTAAAAGAGAAATGGGAGAACCTAAATGCCAGTGCCAATATCTGGCAGAAGCAAGTGGACAAAGCATTAGAGAAACTGAAAGACTTGCAGTGTGCAATGGATGACCTCGATGCTGATTTGAAAGAAGCTGAAAATGTGAGGAATGGCTGGAAACCTGTGGGAGACTTGCTCATAGATTCATTACCAGATCACATTGAGAAAACTACAGTAAGTGTGGAATTCCTGGGGAATACTTAGCTTGTTAGGCTCCTCCATTCTACCATTGTGTGAAATATTGTATACACTGTGTATTTAAACTCATGTACAATTTAAACTGCTCTTTAAATACTAGAATTGAGTTTACAAGGAAAGTCCAGTACTGTGCCACTTTCTGTCAGATGTGATTGTGTAAACATGAGGGAACAGCAAACAACAGAAGTGTATGAAAAAGAACATTAAATGAAGAACGTTGTGTTCTAGGATTTAAATATCTTACACCTAGAAATACTGTCTAGCCCACAGTTAGGCCATGGTTATGTTTGGAGCTTTACCCAAGCACTGGTGAGTCTTCAAGCTGAGTCAGCTTTTTTTTTCTAACAGTGAGCTGTCAGATCTGTTTGGCAATCACGTTTAGCCACCTTCTTAGAAAAACACTTGAGAGCTCTTTTAGTCATATGAATGTATATATATGCATGGTTTTAATTTCTGCTTCTCAGCTTTCACAGTCTTTATGTGCATTGTCTATTTTAGCTTGTGAGTGGAAATTTGCTTTTACTTTAGCTTGGCTTCTCTTAAGGATTACTTTAAAGGAAAGAACAAACATTACAGTGGAATGTTATCATGAGCATAACAATTCTTGCAATGAAGATTCCAGGCTGCTCATGCAAGGCTCAAAGCATTGCTGCTTGTGATGGATAATAGCTGACCTTTGCTAAGATGCGTGGGTTGGGTAGGGACTCAGTAATGCAGAACACCTCAAAGAAGGAATACCTTTTGATAAAATTACCCAGGAAAGATAACTCTAAACGGCATGATTCTTTGGTGAGTGCCTGTATTAGGAGGGATTCCAGAAGAACTTGTTGGGTATGGTTTTTTTTTTTCCAATCAATATAATAGCAGCAATATAATGCTATCTCAGGCAAACTTAACCAGTATCACCAAGGTTCTGTTTCGCAAACACGCGTTTTTAGTTTTCAAGCTCAAGAAGGAATTTGAAAAAGACATTAGAGGATCCTGGTGTCATATTCTTGATAATCCATGACTTTAGTATCAGTAGCTGGTACTGGAAGAATGAAGAAACATGGTTTGTGAAATGTTCACTCAAAAACATTTTTTGTGTATACAGCAGCCTGTGGACTTATGTAAGGTAATGTAGCCCTGTGTTAATTTCTAATGTATCAATGGAAGCATCTTCATTCAATAACTTTTGTTGCTGCTTTCAGGTTTAACAGAACCTAAAATCTTGAAAACAAAGGTAGTCAAAGCTGATTTACTTCCACTATGTATCTGATTTGGGTAGAATAATGCATCTCCTCCTCCTCCTCTTACATTTCAACATAGATAACAGAGCTACTGATGCTGAATAGTTCTTTAATCTCATGTTATGAAGTGATTTGTCATATTTCAATAGATTTTTCTGTAAAGAAAAGTAAAGAAGTCTTTTAAGTATTCATAGCTGTGTAAAAATTAAACATCTGCTGAAGTAATTAAAGGGCCAGCTGACTGTCCAGAATCCAGACAATTCCCTCTTGCCAGTAGGTGCCTTCTTTTCCTGGCCCTGATAAGAGAGGTTTTCAAGGGAAAAGTTGATAATTGAGTTGTCCAAAGAATCTTTTTCCAGTTGTTTTTGATTTGTTTCATGATGTTTAGTCAAGCTGATTATAGGATTGAACAATTAACTACTCGCAGCAAGAAAGAAATTTGATGCATCTTTTCAACTGTAACTAAAGCTTGCATCAATTTTGTCTTAATGATGTATTTAGTTCCGTTTGATTCAATGAACCTTTTTTCTTCTTTTTAATCATTGTAATAGTTTTACTCTACAGTTATAATCAGGTAAAGCATTGTACTCTTTTTTTTTTAGAAGATACATTCCTTCATGCTTTGCTAATTCAGTAATAGTTTTTAAATTGAATTTTTGTCAGCTGCTCCATACTGGAAAACTGTAGTTTCTGAATATATTTTTTCTTAAGAGCTCTTGACAGTGACTGTACTATGAAAGCTCGTGCTTTATCTTAGTCTATTTTTATTTGAAAAGTTCTAAAGCCATATGGCATCACTAATCACCTCATTGGAATTTAAGAGTGAAATTTGGATGTAGGCATTTGGGTAAATTTCATGCAGTTTGGTTTTTATTTCTCTCTAAAGAGGTTGCTAATAAAGGTTGAAATGAGTGAACTTTCTTTGCTGGAGTATTCTAGAGTTGTGTACAGTTGCTTAGCATAAGATGCGGAATTGGGCAAGTCAGCACCATGTTGAGCTTATTGTACTTTTTTTTTCTTGCTGTTCAGATGTCCATTGAGCATGAATGTTGGCCTCTTACTTTTTTAGGCTTTTAGAGAAGAAATTGCTCCCATCAACTTGAAAGTTAAAACAGTGAATGATTTATCCAGTCAGTTGTCTCCACTCGACCTTTATCCATCATTAAAGATGTCTCGTCAATTAGATGATCTCAATATGCGCTGGAAACTTTTGCAGGTATTCTTTGGAATGTGTGCAGTAGGAGTGGGAGTGTCAGGGATGCTCACCACCCTCTTCTGTACTCTTAAAAGATGCATTATTACCCTTTATTTGTTATTACTGTCTTTAAGATGTTAGTTGAGTCAACAAGGGGTGTTCCCTTTCCTTCTGTGGCCTGAACGACAACTTTTCCTTTCAGACTGTTTCAGTAGTTCACTCACTCAAGAGACTACATTCATCTCTGGAGGCTAATGATTATTACATAGTTTTTAACATGTCATAGCAGCCTTTTTACTTCATAAATCATTGTTACTGGAAGTGTGTGAATATTTATGTTGTGCTTCCAGATCATGAGAAAGCTGCTTTGTTTGGTTTTGACTGTTTTTTTTTGCAGGGAATTTCGCTTAAAATAACTTAAGTGTTAGTAGAGCTATGACAAGACATGAACTATACCACATTTAGCATTATAAAACAGAAATGGATATGCTGTGAGAGATTCATATTGTTTAGCTATGATTATCAGTGATTAAATGGTCTGAGAAACCTAAATCAGTGTGCCTGACTACAATTCAAACTTGTACAGTTTTGCACTGAATAGTTAATGCTGTTTCTTACGTGAATTAAATTTCATTTAGTAATCTTTGTGCTTGCTGATCGTATAATTTTTTTTTTTTTTGTAGTAAATAATTATTGTCAGTCTTCTGCTATTTATTTCTTTGCCTGGCTCTGAAGGGTAATATGAAGTATCTGAAAGAATTGAGAGAGGGATGGGCAGGGCATTACCTCTCTGTCTGAGAGCAGTAGAACAGAACTTCCTAACCCAGGCATTGGCTTCTGAGCTCGTAGTTCTGAATCTTCTCTCTCCTGAGGAGTTCATGTGTGTTATGTATGAGCTTCCCTTTCCTAATATAATTTGACAATGGAAGTATTTTATCCTCCCTCAACCTGATTTAACTAAGCAACTAAACTGCTGCTGGATGTACTAAAGCAGTTTCAGTTAGTAAACTGGGGTGGAGTCGTCAGCCAAAATGGTTCTGTGTTGGAAAGGCATTGTAAGATCAGTACAGCCAAACTGAGTCCTGCTGACTACAGGAGTACAGACAACAGAAAGGCTGGAGAGGAGATCAGAAACTTCAGTGGTCAGCTATAGCTACGATGAATATACTTTTGTTCATTACTGATCTACAGTACTCATAAAAGAAGACTTCAATCTTTGAAAGGTGCTTTCATTAAGTAAATATAAAATTAAAAAACTGATGTAACCTTGAATACCTGGGTAGCAAGTAAGTGCTATTGCATGACAGCATCTTAAACTTATTTAACTAAAAATGTGTGCATGTCAGTGTTTTTATTGTCATGGCCCTCGTGGTACAAAGTAAATTTTGTAAATACATGTTTATGCTCAGGTGTCTGTAGAGGATCGCCTTAAACAGCTGCAGGAGGCACACCGTGATTTTGGACCAGCATCACAGCACTTTCTGTCCAGTAAGTTCTTTGAATTAATTGATATGTTTTATATATGACTGCACAGGAGACTTTCTCAAAAACTGTCTGCTCGTTACGTGACTGCCCGGTGAGTTTCCCTCTGAATTGAGGCATGGGAATTTCCTCTTCCACTTTGTCATCTACCATTCTGTTTATTTCCAGGGGTGTTTCATCTTCACAGCTCTGCTGGCATACTCACTGGTGTGCTTTCCATAGGGGTTGCTGAAGTATCTTGCTGAGTTATGACTGCATCTTTCTTTGCTTTCTCCTCTGTCCTCTGTTTGCTAAAAGGTCTCACCTGTGGCTGCTGCAGAATCTTTGTGTTCATTACCTCATCTGATCATCCCCTGCTACCTCTGTCCTTGGCTTTGGTTCCACGCTTGCTGGGATGACACAAGGGAAGTGCTGCTTGGATTTTGCGCTATTAGATTCTTCATGTCATAAATTCCTAGAAGTGCAAATAAATGTGTGCAGAATGCAAACCTGAATCACTTCCTCTTGAGAAGTTATCTGTGAATCTTCTATTAAAAAAAAATTAAGTCAGAGATGTAAGCCCAAAATCTCCCAGTGTTGCTAAAAGAAGACAAAAACAGATGCTTTACTCCCATATTCTCTGATCTGATATATTTATTATATGTAGATATGTTGTGATGTTGAGATCCTCAATAATTTTCTGCCCTTCTAACCTTTCTACCATCATCAGAGTTAATAGTACAAGTGCTAATCCAATTGGCTCTCTGTTTTTTAACTGGTGACTTGTATAATAAACACAAAACCATTGCGAGAAATTGACATAAAGATGAGCAGCTCTGTCCAGGAAATTTTCAGGTATGTGACTGTGTAGCTAAACAGTTAATGTAATTGAAAACATTAAATAAATCTTGATTTCATCTTGATGTATATGACCACAGTGCTCTTATTTGAAACTGACAATCAGTTTTTCAGTAAACAACATGGTAAGCAAGTTTTGCTGTTTAGAAACTATTACAGCTGTTAGGCAAAATTAAGATTCTTTGAGTTACTTTTCTCTTCTTAAAAATGACAGAACAAAACAATTTTGTGTTTGTTTGTTTGTTTTTTGTTTTGCTGTGTACACCTCATTAGGAATGTAGCCTGGTGTGTAGCCATGGTGGGTTTTGTAGAGCTCCCAGTCTCAGTTCTGTAACCTTGACCCCAACGTTAAAACTTGCTAAAAATAATCTAAATAGAAAGGTACCAGATTAGCCGTTTGGGAGATTAGTTCTTCTAGTTTGTGTAATTTAAACCTATTAGGAAGCAACACAGAGATGTATTTTTCCCTACTCTAAATGGATACTTCTGTTCTGTGTAGCTGTTAGGGCTGCTCAGCTCTCCTCATCTGGATCAGTGAAAGATTGTAGTTGACTGATCTAAGGAAAAAACAAAAAAAAAACAACCAAACAAGCAGTGAAAGAGTCTACATGAAAAACAAGGAAGCCTGCCATGCAAGGTTGCTTGTTTTGTTTGCTTTGGCCTGGATTGTTTCTCTCATTTGGCTTCTAGCATGCTACAACAAATAATTGCATTCACAGGACTATGAGCAGTAAACTGCAGTGGGAGCTGGGGGCAATAGAGTCTTGGAATTTCATAACTGGCTTGGTTGCTGGATTAAACTTTTGTAGTACGATGTCCAAGGAGACTATGCAGTGCCTTATCAGCATGCCTCAGCCTTGCTTAGGACATCTTTTCTGGGCTCAAGGGGACACAGTGTTTACACTGTGACAAAAGTCAAGAAGGAAAAATTTCTAAAATGCATGTTGTCAGATACTGCAGAAAGCTACAAACAACTATCACTGCCCTGCAAAGCCAAAGAGTATGCAGTTATCCATTTAAATTATTTGTTAAATTAAACAAGACAAAATCACAGAACCCCTTCCCCGTAAAGAGCAGGAAAGACTTCTTAAAAATTCTATTTCAAGAGCTTGAATAGTTAACAGAACTTAATACTTACAACTTCATTTAAAGTCTGTTAAATGAAAGTCAGAGATAGTATCTTTAAAAGGAAAGCAATAAAAAAATCATTAAACCCAGAAAAATGAAGGGTTTATCCTGACAGTTTGAAATAGTATGTGTTCTAAATCAAACTCTTCAAACCTTCTTAGCAACCATAAATGACTTCTATCTATTAGAAGCCAGTAGTGCTGCAGATCGAATAAAATTACCTCAAACATGTAAAGCTAAGGTTATGATACGCTGCATGTGTCTCATGCAAACTTTTACCTATGAAGTTGCATTTTTGAATGAGAGGGCAGGATTTTATCTGTTCTGATCTGACTAGCAGCTATTTTAAGTTTGTCACCTACCTGTTGCTCTTCTTGCAAGCCTCAACAAGAGACCATAGCTTTCCCTCAGATGACTTTCAACTAATTGGCTCCCAATTGCCATTTAATCAGTAATTTGTGCTGGCAAAACACCTGTTTCTACCTGTTCATCAGACTCCATCCCCTTCATCATGCAATTTCACTTGTGCTGGATAGTCTTGTTTCTTTACATACTACACCCACTACTGCTTACTACTGCTGCTGGACTTCTTGGAAGACCAAATTTGTGAGTTTATCCAGACCATCACTAAGAAAATGCTTTGGGATATTTTTTTAATTATAAATTATTTGAGATTTGCCCCTCCTGAAATTTCCTGAAATAGAACTGATATAAAGCAATATTAGGAGTCCACTACAATTTATACTCCCATCATTGCAATGAAGAATTTAATTGTTCCTCTTTTCAGTGTTTTTGATAGAGAAAGTAAACTCCTTGCAAGTTAACTAATGATCCATACATTTTATGTGTCCTTAATGTAAACATAGGTGAAGAATTCTCAGAAACTGTTATCCTTGGCCAAAAAAAAGCAAACCAAAAACAACAAACCCAAACGTTGTGCTGTTGTCTCCATCCTTTACAAGCTAATTTTTCTAAAATTTCACTTATGTTCTAAGATCCACTCCCCTCTGTTTTGTTTCTTCTACTTTTTCTTAGGAGAATGTGTAAACATACACAGAGCACTGGCTCTACCCTCTCTGCACCCCAGACCCCCAGGTGCCTTCCCTCATCAAATCCCCATACACACACCCACAGAGCACTGTCTCTGTGTTCCCTAACAAATTTCCTGGGCCTTCCAGTGTCCTTCTCAAAGCATCTTAGTGGTGTTCAACCTTTAACTAATGTCTGCCCTACTACTGAGTGCCAGAATCAATAAACTGTTTTGTTCACTTCTCATCAAGAAACTGATTTTAGAAAAGAATGGAAGTTTCATTTTGCAGAGGTCTGTGCAAACACAGAAAACTGGCAATGCTTTTAGAAAAGTTGTTCCCAAATAGAGTATGACTAAGTCACTTATAATTAGCAGTTAAATTTATTAGGTTGTATAGTCCATATATGTGTCAGTGCAGAATATCTATGGTCAGTCATAGCATGTATATAAAACCTATGCTACCTGTGGCCAGATTTTCATTCTGGTTAGCTGACATAATTAGTGTAGTAATACCTGATGTGTCATAGGTGCCAAACTGCAGCATTAAAAAATGAAACTGTAAAGCCGATGGCCTCCATCACCTACCTGATTGGTTTGTTTGTTTTTTGCTTTCAACATTATCTACTGTTGTGGTTTAATCCAAGGGGTGGCTCGGCACCGCACAGTTCTCTGCTCACTTTCCCCCTTCTCACTCAGATGGGAGAGAGAATCGGGG